>PVHY01001209.1:0-170254 GCA_004024945.1 Uropsilus gracilis
AGAGAGAAGGAGGGGGGGAGAGAGAGGGAGAGAGAGGGAGAGAGCGCATACTGCTATAGGATTTGCTGCCACCTGCTGCTCAGGTCTGGGATGTGCAGGAATTGGTAAACAGCTAAGCGGGCTTCTCAGGATAATTCAGGGGGCATTAGAATTGCCTTGGAGGCATTGTTAAAACAGATTTCCGGGGTCTGATTTTGATTCATCAGAGCAGGGGTATAATTTTTTTAAAAATTTGTTCTTCTAACAATTCCCTGTGTGAGGCTCATGCTGCTAGTTGGGGTTGCGACATTTTGGATAGCACAGTGCTATTGGTGCCATACACTTCTATAGTTTAATAATCAGTCAAATTCTATATGTAACCAAGTGTTTTTTAAATCAGTTAGTGCTGATTTAGGAGACAAAGGGGGGGGTGGATGGGAGTGGTGGTGGGGCATTCAGGCTGGGCACTACTGGAAATCTGATCTGACAATCCTTGTTGTATTGTTGGTAGGGAAGCTGTGTCCTGTACGCTGGCTGTCGGATGTTTAGGGAATGTTCAACCAGATATGTGTAGCAGCTCTCATCCCTCAGATTTTGGTAATCAAACTTGCCCCAGGCACCACTGGAGGACCCTGGGGGAAGGGTGGGGAGGGCAGCAAAACTACCCCAACTGAGAATCACAGCTCTAAAAGGTGGACAGATTTTCCTCCCATTTGGCAGACAGAGAGTATCTGCAGGCATTACCTTAAGTACTCAACAACAATACTGACAAAAAGCAAATTCCCAGCTATTTGGATTTTAATGACAACAGAAAAAGAGTTCAGTTACTCCCTTTAATTTTCACAATTATTTTTACTGAAAAGGAAACTGAAGCTTCCATAGGTTAATTAAAACGCTGAGGTCATGGTCTGAACAGGGTTAGAGGGCACATGGCCTCGGCTGGATCAGCACAATCCCATAAAAATACAACGCAAGTCACACAACTGTCAGCCATCTAGAAACCACATTTTAAGAAGTAAAAACAGACAATGAAATTGATTTTAGCATCTTTTATTTAATCCAATATTTATATCCCAATTGTTATCATTTTAACACATAATCAATGTTTTAAAAATTGTTGTTCTTCCTGTTGACTTCCTTCTGACCCAGAAAGCATGGGAGATGTGAAGGGTATGCAAAAATGGCTGTTGGTTACTGTTGCTCCCCAGCACCCTTGACATCTCCCACAGCTGCCTGTTTGGGGCAGGCCATCCTCACACCACAGTGGCGGAATGGGCAATCTATGGCATGATGGGCAGTTACATATTATAATTTTAAAAGTATATATTATTGAATAAAAGGTTTTAAAAGAAAAAATAATTGTTGTTCTATTTGATGTTCTCTTTTTTGTGTTGAGTCTTTGAGACTGAGGTATCTGTTTTAATGACAGCATATCTCAATTTACACTTGCCATATTGCAGGTCTTCAAGAGTCACACATGCCGCTGGTTGCCCTTCTGGGTGCAGACTATTGATCTCTGTCAAGCTGTGTTCCAGGCTCTGCGTGGAAGGGCATGAGCCAAGTGCATGCCAGTGTCCTTCAGTTCTGCCTGCATGTTGGCCCTTTCATCAAGTGGATACCCTATTCATGGACTCTGCAATTTGCCTTTAGAATATTTCCACTTATTTTAAAATGAGGTTTAGAGTTTTATAAATTCATCAAACAGGATATCTCATCTGGTGAGCAGACTATTGACTATTATCTAAATTTAGCTCCTAGCTTTTTCCAGTGGCTGTTTTCCCACAGTCTGTGTTTACACTGTACAGCAGAGAGCATCCATCTTATCAGATGCTAATCACCCAGACACACATTCATCACACGCCTGTGCCTTTTGCCTTTTGGTCTATCTCCCAACTAGGATGGTCATTTCCGTTAGCAGATTCTTAGTGCGTTTTCTACAATGTTTCTCCCTTTAGTTCCTCATGCCATCCTGAATAAATGTTTCTGATCACTCTGGCGATTTTGCGTAACTCCAAGTCTTATCACATTTGTTCCTTCAAAATTTACAGGTGGCACATGTATCATGTACCAAGATAGCACATCTTCACCCAGGATAAGGACACAGTTCCAGAAAAGAAAAAGACCAAATGGCCAAACGTGTACAAACAATAAGAAAGGAAGCAGGGTGTGGTGGCATGTGCCTGTAATCCAAGCACTGGGAGGCAAAAGGCCAGGGATCGTTTGAGTGAGTGGGTTCAAGACTACCCTGGGCAACATAGCACCTAGTTTCAAAAAAACAAAACAAAACCAAAAATCAACAACAATAAGAAAGGAGACAAAGTGACCAGGGTCGGGGAGGGGGCATTCTCAGAGGGACCAGCAATCATACATTGTATGAACTCCAAAATTAAAATAAAATATTATAAAAAAATATAATGGGAATGGAGGTATCATTTATCACAGGGTTAAAGTGGATAAAGAAACAGGAGATGGAAAAGGAGGGAGGACCATCCCTAAGGGGATCAAAAAACTATGGTTTTTTTGAACCATATTTGAACCAAACATTTATCAAATATGACCAATGTATAAAAATTAAAAAAATTTTTTAAAGAAAAAAAATTTACAAGTGTGAAAATCGAGGCAGATTTATGTATGAAGGACAACTTGAACCAATAAAAAACAGTGAAAGACTATTTTGCTCAGTACCTGGCACATGTCACCCTTATTCTTCTAACAGTCATATGAGGTAGCTGCTGAGGGGACAGAAGGGGAGGTGGCACACTTAAATTACTTAACTAATTGTCCAAGTTCTCCCAATTAGTAACTGGCAGGGCTGGAGTGGTATGGAGTAATATCTGATGACAGAGCAGAATGCCTAACCTCTGAAAGCTGCTGTGCAAACATTGTTCCCATTTCTGAGTTTGGAAGGATGTGGTTCCACAGATTATATACCTTCCCAAGGTCTTCTCTTCAAGGCGAAGTAAAAAGACCATGCATTCTTGGTATTCTAGGGATTGACCCAGGAGCAAAGTGTCAGGAGTTCTGAGGATGCAGGGCAAGTCCCTTGAATAGGGACTGAGACTTGGGTCTGCATGGAACCCAAACTAAGAGGCCCAACATGGTCACATCAGAACCCAGAGCCAGGGCCCCAGTGGTAGGGGTGAAGGGGAGAAGGGACGTGGAAGTAAAGAAGAAAGACAGGACCCCAGGAGGAACAGGGAGGGATTATGCTTTTGCTTTGCTATTTTGTTTTATTAAAGACTCCAGCTTTTTGTAACACTAATGTGGAAAAAGTCAAGAGAGCTGAGGATGTTGGAGAATTCAGGAAGGATATAGATGCTTAATCAGCAAGGGTCCTAAAGAGTCAGGACAAGAAGATATCTGAAGCCCATGGTGGTGGGGACATGTTTTCTGGTTAGGTGTCAAAGTCTTCTTGCGTGGCTATCCCTATCATCTCCCATTGCTGCCATCTGAAAATCAATCACTGCCAGAGATTCCGACGGTCAGTTGGCTTGGGAAGTCAAGTATTTTCAGAAACATTTTCTTCTTCCTGGGCATAATTTCTTGTTCTATTCAGTGAGGACATATAAAATGCATGAACCCAGAACACATTCCAGGGCAGCCCCACATGAAAGCAGTAATTTTTGTACAAGGAACACTTTAGTCTATGTCCACCTAAAACAACTGTCATGGCCTACTTGGGCCCTTGAAATATCCCATCATTTGGGTTGCCTTACTATATCATTCCATTAATACTTAAAATACAATTAAGTTTAGACAATCATGAAGCTCGCCTAAAAACACAACAACCAGAAAAACGAAACACCAAACATGGGGCACCCACATTGATTGCAGCGTTATTCATAAAGGTGGAACCGTGGAAGAGACCCAAGTCTCCACTGACAGATGAATAACAATCGGTGGGATGTACTGTCATGGAACAGTATTCTGCCTTAAAGAGGAAGGGAATTCTGATACAAGCTACAACAGTGATGAACCTTGAAGACATGATACTACATAAAATAAGTCACAAACAGATAAAAACGGAATGATTTTGCCCAGATGGGTACCCACAGCAACCAAATTCAGAGATGGAGAGAAGAAAAGAATGGTAGTTGCCCGGGTGGTGGGGAGGGGGCAAAAGGGCTAGTCTAATGGGCACTGAGTTTCAGTTTTGCAAGCCAGGCATATATTTGCTTTTAGGAGGAGAGGGAGGGTAGTGAAGGCCGCACAAACTAGTACTGTTGAACTACATACTTAAAAACAAAGTTAAGATGGCACATTTTATGTCATGTGACTTTTATCACAGTTCAAAGGGATCACTCGATCATTCATTCTCATTTGTTCTAAACTGAGTTCAGCTCAGCTTTGCTTTTGAGTAATGGAAGCAGCAGGAGCAGGACAGGAAGGGGTTGGGATCTGGAAGAGCCAGCAGCAGAGAGGACAGTAATGTAATGAGCTGGGGGAGGGAGGTGGGGGAACTGAGCCTGCTGGGTGGGGTAGCAGAAGCATGTGAAAGCCTAGACTCTGGGGAGTTGTTTGAGGAAGAGACAACCTCTGTGACTCCTTGTCTTTTACTGAGGGTCACCTGGAGAGGCGCCCCCTGGTGGAGTACTAAAACCACCTGGTTAGCCACAGTTCTTATTAATTCCTGCCCTGTGAGTCAGCCACACTGGCTCCTCTGAACAAGCCCCTAGACACCCCTCTCACAGGTTGGAGTAATGGGGCCTCTCACACAGGATCTCAAAGTCGAGGGTGGATGTGAGAATGGTGGAGCCACACCCAAGGCATCTCCTCCACCCTCAGACCTTGGGGAAAATGTCATCTTGGTCACAGAAGCAACATTTTCAAGTTCTCTTATTAATAAGAGAGAGGATTGTTATGCTAGTAAGGAAACAAAGAAGGAATACATTTCATTTCCACGCAACTCCAGCTTGAGTCTCCAGCTTAACAGATGCTATTTTTATCAAATGACACGCTTTGTCAACTTTCTATTATTAGACAAATCAGAAAAACTCAACATTGATTTGTCTCCCTCCTGGCTTCTCCCTCCCAATTCTGGGGGGGTGGAGTGGTAGTTTGGGCAGGGTTTCATTCTTTCAACTGTAGGTAAGTGACAAGGAAATTGCAACCATCTGAAAACTTACCTTAATACCAAAGTATCCTGGATTTGGCTCTGCCTCCTCTGCAGATGATGCCTCATTCCACCTTCACCCCATCACAGATGGCAAAGCTGATGGGACAAGGAAAAATACATATTTAGAGTATTTACAGCATCGTTTCTCCCTACTCCCACTTCCTAAGAAGGATGACTTACCCTTGGTCATCTAAGTACCAGGGCCTTTCTTGTGCCAAAAAGAGTGAAATGCAGGAAGGTATTCTACATCATGACGTACTGTGGGACGAATGGCTTGATGAGGCCACCAAGGAAAGGCAGGGAATTACCTGTGAGAGATAGACCAGAGGTGAGAGGAAAATAAGACAAAGAAGAACTGAGATGAACTGAACTTGGGGGGACTCAAGAGCTAAATTAAGGGAGAATGGAGTAGCTGTGGGTAGTCATTAGGATGGCTGGGAAGAGTAGATGTTTCAGAAATATTAGCATTATGAATGGAAACCACCCTCCCCCTTGGCACTTTTTAGAGATTTCATTAAAGACATAAATCGGTCTCAAAGTTATTTTTGGCACAGGGATAGGGGTTTCTTCGAGGCAGCTGAGACTCCTGGAGGTCACTTGTGAAGAAAAACCACCCTTCATTCCACTTCTCCCATCAACACAAACCTTAGCGCAGATATTTCAAACTTGTATCCTATGGGTTAGGTTTGGACCCCAGATGTGTCTTGTTTGGCTTGATGAGAGTTAACTTTTTTAAGTCACCATTACAAATTGAAATTTCACATTAAAAAAGCCTGCATTTCCTACTTCTCTTGAAAAAAGTTGGAAAATCTGGTAACATGAGACTCTCGTGCCCATCAGGCAAAAACAAGCTCATGCTCTCTTGTTAACCCCAGTGCCCGCCATGCACATAAAACATGGGCGTGCACTTATGCCAGACCCATTTCCTGTACTTCTACTTTCTACCACCTGGTGATGACAGGGGCCTTCTGAGGATGATAGAAAGGCTGAACAAAACAAAAATAAAATCAACCTGGCATTCAAGAGTGAAAAAAACAACGAAGAATCCCCAAACCATAATGCAGAAAAAGATGGGTATTCAAGGAGGCAAGTCCAAAAAGTGGGAACTCTTTTCTCCCTGGGATACTTTGCTGCTTCTAATAGAGACAATCAAGAGGCTACAAAGATCAGCAGCCCCTAGCTCAGACCCTGGTGTGGCTACAGGCTTAAGGACACAGAAGGAGGGTTTTGGTGCCACCCAAGGAGAGAGGGATATGCCTCCCTATTTGAGGCAGGGATCCTGAAGGACCAAATGCTATAACTTGATAACTGGAAATAGACCAGGTTTTGCAGACCAGTTTCCAATAAGTTTAATTCCTCAAATTGGATTAAGGTTCCCAGGACCTAGCAGAAGCAAATGTGAAGAGTCTCTGGAGGAGGAATGTAATGTCTCACATCTACTGACAATTTTTCACATGCAATTTCGGCACACATGAAAATAACCAGACACACGAGAAATAAGACAACATGAATGAGATCCAGCAGAAACAACTACAAGAGAAACAATCTCCAAGAACTCTAGTTTTGGAGTTAACAGATATGGACTTTAAAATGAGTATGGTGACTGTACATAAGGAAATGAAAGATTGAAAAATGTGACAGAACTGGAAAGTTTAAAAAAGATAATGGATATTTTGAAAATAATCAAATAGAAATTTAGAAAGAAAAACATAGTAACAAAAGCAAAGATCTCAATGGGTGGGTTTAACAACCAATTAGATATAGTTGAAGGAAAAAGTAGTGAACAGGGAGGAAGGTGGTTTGAAGAAAACATCAGGATGAATCACAGAGACAACAGAATGGAAATACTGTGGCGAGGATAAAGAAAATGGAAAATAAAATGAATGCTGAAGCTCCAGAAGCAGAAGGGAGAGATAATAGGAAGCAACAATATTTGAAGAGAAAAGTAGTTCAGAAATTACTAAAGTTGACCCAAAAAAGTCAAACCACACATTCCAGAGGCCCTGAGAGCCTCAAGCAAGCTAATGAAAAGCAGCCCCACGAAGGTACACTGCAGTAAAACACATGAAAGTCAAAGAAAACAAGAAAAGGATGTTAAAAGCACTACCATGACTTGAGAAAAAGGAACACACTTAGTTTGCATCTTGACAGAAACAATCGTATCTAGAATATAGTGGAATTTATAAATATCTCTAAAGTCTAAAAGAAAATAACTACTAACCTGGAATTCTTTGTTCAGTGAAAACAGCCTCCAATAATAAAGACAAAGAGAAGACAGAGTATTTTTAAATTCACTATCAGTGACTACTAAACAGTATTCTTTAAGCGGAACAAAGTGATCTAGACATGATTCGTTAAAGATAGCAGGAAGAAAGAGAATAATGCAGTCGAAGACTGCATAAACAATGTAACAAAAAAAGATAGAAAAAAAAACAATGCAACAATGTTTATTAGGGGTTAAAAAGATTTATGTAATTAGTATATACACAAAGGGTTAACTGGAATGAAAATGTTCTAAGGTCCTTGTATTATACCAGAAGTGTAGATAAATATAGCAAATAACACTAGACTGTTATAAACCAAAGAAATATATGTGAGCTCTATGATAACTTCTCAAAGAATAGCTTAAAAAAAGTAAGTTCCTAATAGAGGGAGAGTAAAATATTCAACTACTTTTTAAAAGTACAGCAAATGAAAATATTTAATAACATAAGCTTTAAATCTGAATAAATTAATAATTATGTTAAATGTAAATAAATACTTCAATTATAAGTCCAAGAGCATTGAACTGAATAAAACAATCCACATGCATCCATGTAGACATTTGTCAAGCCTACCCTGATCCCATGTCTAAGAGTATTTTCCAACCTCAGTACTCTTGAACGTTTAGGACCAGATATGTCTTTGGTGTGGGGGCTGTGCTGTGTATTATAGACAGTGTAGCAGCACGCCTGGTCTCTGCTCACTAGAGGCCACTAGCACAACCCAGGTTGTGCAACCAAAGATATCTCCAGAAATTGCTCGATGTCCCTTGGAGAAAAATCACTCCTGGCTAAGAACCACTGATTTATAGACTGGGTTATATTAAGGTAAGTTCAAAGATCCTTTTTCAAAACCACTGAGTCTACTTGTTAAAACTATTGCTTCTATTTCTTTTCAATCCTCCCATGTTAAAATAGCCTTTCTTCCTGGGTTTTTATAGTTCTTCCAGAGATTCCTGAATCTCTTATTCTTGGTGCCCCAATGAAAAAGGTCAACCCCGATTATACATGTCAATCTCCAGCAAATATTTTTTAATCATCCTTTCTTGATAGTACATCAAAGCTGGATTATTAAATTTATTTACATAATTATTCATTTTTTATCCCTCACTCAACTTTCTAGAAGTAGCTACAAGTAAGAATTTGGTTTGTAACATGGTAGCTTTCATTCACCACTTTGGTATCTAGTGCCTGAAATCACACCTGATACATAGTAGATGATTTACGGATAAATGGATGCTTAGATAGCTGTATAAGGGTAGGTGGGCAGATGGACGAGAGGGTGGATGGATGAATGGGTGAGCAGATAGATGAGAGGGTGACTGGCTGGCTGGATGCATGAGTAGATGGGTGGGTGGACAGACAGACGGATGGGTGGATGAGTAGGAGGATGAATGGGAGCATGAGTACATGAGCAGATGGGTAGATGAGTGGGTGGGTGAATGGACAGAGTGGGTGAAGGAATGGATGACTGCTTGTCGTTGGTCAGCAATAGCCAGTCCTAGGGTATAACAGTCTTTACCCATTTTTGCTCCTGTACTTTCTAAACTATTTTTAAAAGCAATGTTACCTAATTAAAAATAAATGCTAAATATTCCTCATTACATTCATATCAAGGGAATAAAATAACTCCCAGCAATAAAATAACTCCGGCATAGTATAAGTATTGGAACTGAAAAATGAAACCCTGACATCATTCTTTACGTGTACCTAGTTACTCTGCTAGTATTATTTCTAATATGATCTTGACTTTCTTCACAATATGTTCCCTTAAATGAAAAAAGAAAGCTTTGGTTAAGGGAAGCTGAATTAAATCATTAAAGGAAGCTGCCACTTTGGGGGTTTTGTATTTGGGGCCATGGGTCTTACTAAGATTTATGAGGTGTAGGTTTCCTAGTAAGGGAAGAATTATTATAAACACATACATGTTCTCTGGCAAACCAGTGTTTGGAAAGAGTATTCACAGAAATCAAGAACCTGGAAATCTACTCTCAAGAAATAACCCTAACCCTTGAAAAGTCTTGAAGACCACCATCCTGGGTGTAATGCAGTTTAACAGCCCGCAGAGGGCAGTGTTGGACAAGTTGTTGAACTCCATGGCCTGCTTGTCTTTTGGGAAGCAGAGGAAAAGTAATTTGGCCTGGATGCAGATGGGAGCCAGCATAGGCGGCTCAGCCCAGTCTCCTCTGGTGTACGCTACTTGTGCCAGATTGCATTATTAAATAAGAAACTGGCTCCAAGGTGAATGGAGATGAGAGACTCTGTCCTGTACCTAGAATTAGACCTGGAACTATAAATAGAGGAAAACCTCATTCTCTCTCACCTTAAAGAACTGAATTTGGGAAAGAAATCAAGAAATGAAGTCATGAGTCTGAATCAACCGTAACGTTTTGCTTTACCTCATATGAAATGAAAACAACGGTGAAATCTCAGTAATTTTTAGCCTTAGGAGACAGTGAGCAAAGCAGTGGAAAGTTCCTTCTCTGGACTCAGAGGGGCTACACTGTCCTTTCCCAGTCTCAGCCTCCTGGCTTTCCATCAGAACAAGATCACCTTCCTCACAGGCTGCTGTGAGGATAAATGAGACAGCAAAGGAAAAGTGCTCCGCATATGAATGATATTTAGCAAGAGTGAAGGTGAATTGTCATTTTGTCAGGTATGAATGTCTGAAAACATGTTTGAAGAAGAAGAATTAGAAGTGAAATATTGTATTGTATTGTACAATAAGCTATTGTAGTGTCAAGATTGCAAACCTAAGAGTTAGAAGCAGAAGTAGCCAGAAGACGGCAGAATCAGTGTGACTCAGGGTTAAGGCCTCATTCCTGCTCATGTGTGCCTTCCAGAACTGGGAGGGGTCCCTCCATGACCAAAAAAGGGTCTCTGTGCTTAAGGTAGTGTGTATGTGACAGCCATGTATATGTCAACCCTGCAACACCACCACCACCCTCAGACATAAAAGCAAAGACTTTTCTCATCACACTGATCTGTGAAACCTCATACAGGATATGAACTGGTCAGGAAGACATTAGTAATCTGGATAAATGGCTTGATGTCCTCCAAGTAAAGCTCCAAGCAAGACTCCTACCCTTCTGCCTTATGCGGGGAAAGGTAGCAGGCACTAGTTGAGAAAGAGGCATGGAGACAACTTGGATAAGAAAACTGTCCTTTCACCTGGCAGCTGTCCAGCCCCCAAATAGCTTCTGTGTCCAGTCCAAAAGACTGGATCACATGAGAGGGGGAGAAATAAATACACAAGTGCTTGTCCTTGGGCTTTCGTGGGTACACCAGCATCAGCCACAGTGCTGGGGGCCCCAAGAAGGTGGCACTCCACTGTCTCCCCCCCAGGCTACAGGAGGCTGGGAGAACCACCTGCATCAGGGCTGGTATGCTGTGTGCTTTACACGCAGCCTTTCTCTTGACGTTCCCTTGAACTCCACTCACACCAGAGAGGCAGCAGAAGAGAAAGGTCAAGAAGATACAGCAGCCTGACTCCAGGGGAAAAGAGCATTGCCTCCTTTTGCTGAAGGACACTCCCTTCTGATGGAGAATGGGAACTCCCTTCCTTCTGCGGCAGCCAGTCTGCAGCGGTCCTGGTAGGTCAGTGTGGACGCTGTAGGCTGTTGCAGCCACCGGGGGCCCCAGAGAGAAAGTGCCTCAAGCCAAAGCCAAGAGGTGAGTGCTTCTATTTCTCCAAGGGGTTCAGATTGCTGTGGGTTTTCTACGTGGTTTCATGCTTACGCCCCCCCCTTCCGCTTTTCCCTGATGTGTCTGTGCAGGCTACGCGATGGATGCTAGAGTAAAATATTCCTGTCTTCCCTTCTCTCATTCAGAGGCCAATCTGCTCCCAGACAGAACTAGTTAGATCTAGTTCTTAGCAGGGAAACAGGAAGTGATTGCTACCTAGTGAATTAGTCTTTGCTGAGATTCAAGAAGACTCTTCCCAAGTCTTTATCAGACAAACCTAATTACAATTGAGTTAATGCTTAAGTTTCTGAAAGCCCTGCTGCATGAAATGGGAAGTAAACAAAAGGATGCCAGCCAATTCTTTGTCATTGGGAAAAAGGAAAAAAACAGAAATGAGCTAAGCAGAGTTTCCTTCCCCTCACCCCTTCCTTATCTCTTCTGGATTTCTCAGAGCCCTGCAAAATATATAGATTCAAGGATGCCTGTTTCAGGTTGAGAATAAGAAGAATATAGGACAAGAGGAATAAAATCAAAGGTTTGGGGAAAACCTGCTCTATCAGCAGAGGGCTAAAGAAGAGAATCACATTTTACAAAGTCTTGGCTTGCCGACGTGAGCACTCCTGGCACCTGATGTGCACCTGTGCCAATTTACAGGTGGCCATGTCAGCGTCGTCTGCACACCCACATTGTTCCCTGACACACAGTGAGCATCAATTATGGGCTACAAATAGCTATGCTAAGAAGAAAATGTTGGTGAGAACAAGATAATAACCTGAATAAGTCAAGATTCTTTTATTGACAATAAACTGAAGTTCAGTTTGAGGAGACTTAGGGGGAAAAAAAAAGCTTTAGAAAGGGAATTTGTTTGCTCTTGCAACAGGAAGGGCCAGGATGGGATCCAGATGATGGTGTTCTGCGTCTCCTTCTCTCTCTGTTTCTGCCCCACTCTGTTGTTTATTCCCAGGCAGGTCTTCTATCATGACAGCAAGACAGCTGCCAGCAGGCCCAGGCCGACACCCCACAGGCAGTGTCACCCTACAAGAACAGGTGCTTCCCTTCTCAATTGTTCTAGGTAGAGGGTCAGGGTCATGTCCCATGGATCCAATGTGGCCATGGTGTCCATCCCTACCATGGGGGTGTAAGCCATCCCCATCCCCAAACCACAAGGACTGAAAACAGTGAAGGGGGGTGCTCTCCATAGAGAACCAAGGTGTGCGTCCCTGGAGAAGGGGACTGGATGCAGCATGACCAAGACCAAAAACTACCACTCCTGCAATGGTCAAAGCTCCTTCAATGTCAGCTTTCCTTCTCCCTCCCTGCCCCCTTCTGCCTCCACATTGGTGACAGGTCTCGAATTATGGAACAAATAACTAGAAGGCTCCATGGCATGTCCTTCCTAGGCACCCCTGACAGAGGACAAGACCAGGAGGCTTATCTCCAGCTGGTTCCACCAAACACCCACCAATCTGGGCCCCCAACCTACTGATACAGGTATCCCCTTCCTCTTACCACCTGTCCCCTTCCTTGTCCACCCTCTGCTCTACTGATATGAACCCCTCTTACCTTTCATGTGTCAACCTCAGTGCTTCCTCCTCTCTGAGGCCTTCTCTGGCCTGTACAGCCTTTCCGCCACCTCCTTCTAGGAACCTGATCAGCTCTCACTCTCAGTGTTACAGTTCACTGATGACCAGTTCTTTCAGAACTTGACTTAGTTTCTATCCCAACCTGATTTTCACATTCAAGGGGAGTGAAAGGAAGGACAGATTTTATCCCAGCCTTCCCTGTGGTAACAGCACACAGTAAGAGATAAAAATTTACATTAGTTCATCAATAGAAGCTCAGTCTCCAAGTAGCTTAGAGGGAATTTCTTGCTTACTCGCGATCCTTTATTCTGATTCTAACATACAGTAACTGGTAAACGTTGATTTGGCATTAAATGTATGCTGGAGCCCTTATAGCATCAGCTCAGCTAATTCTTACAATGACCCTATATGCCAAATCTATAATTCCTCTATTTAGTAAGTGGGAAAACTAAGTCTTAGAGTGCTAAGATATTTGTCCTAGATCATAAAGCCGGTGAGGTGACATGGGAGTTAGAAACCAAGCAAGCCTGCCATCTCATTTCTCACTCCTTTCATCATTTACAATATTACGGCATGAGGTTCCTGCTGCATGATTTTAAAGAGCAAGGAGTAGAGGTGATTGGTCAGGGAGCACACGGAAGTTAAGATATTTTGGATACCCCTTTGGACCTACCTAAGTTCTCAGTGGGACCTTTGTTAAATTCCACCTAGGGGTGAGAGGTGACATTCCTAGAGCAAACAGGAAGGTCAGGGGCACAGGGGATTCGAAAAGGAGGTGCCTCTGGAGCTCTAGAGAGTGAAGTGGTTTTGATGAAATGAGGGTACAGTGGTCTATGGGGAAACCCTGGATACGGCCTTTAGAATACCAACTTGCACTGGCTGCCTATCATGGAAGTGACCTTTCTCCTGCCACCTGATCATGATGAGCAGGTAACTCAGGTTCTTCCTCGGAGGTTGCCTGTAGGATTTGGAAAGCAACCAATTCTGAGCTCAAAGTAAACCAAAATCTTGAAAAAATGGTGATTATTTTTAATCCTGTCTGTGTCCACTGGTTTCTTGACTGATGTGGTCCCATATGGTACAGGTAAAGCCCATGGTCCGGAACCCATTTCTCTGATATATTCTACCCTATACATGTGGGTTAAAATCTTCTCAAAAGCAGATGCCATTTTGGTTTTGTCATCTATCATCACACCTTGCCATGAAAGGGCCAGAGAGCTGCATCCTCACAACCACAGTGCACAGAGAGATGAGACATGTCCCAGACTGGAGAGCACAGAGTAGGGATGGGGAACCTGTGAGTTCTTTGGGATCTCAGCTTACTTGATACCACAAGAGGTTATATAACAACTTTAAAAAAATAATTTTCTAGACTAAGTAAAATTATTCGAATAAATCTTTAAGAGAAAAACTGTGAGTAGACCTAGAGAAGTGAAAATATACATTTATTCAAAAACTTGCAAAGTTTCACACCAGCGTTATTCATAACAGCCAAACAAAGGGAACGTGCCAAATGTCTATTAACTGAAGAGCGGATGAGCAAAAAGAGGCAAAGTCATACAATGGACTATTATTCAGCAATAAAAGGGAATGGAATTCTATACATGCTACCACATGGATGAAACGCAAAAGCATTATGTTTTTTAAGGGAAAGAAGTCTGTAACTATGATTCAGACACATGAGACGGCCAGCACAGACAAAGCTACAGAGACAGAGACAGATTCATGGTCGCTTGGGGCAGGCGGCAGGGAGGAATGAAAGTATCTGCTGGAGAGAATGGGGTTTCTTTGAGGATGACAGGAACATTCTAAAATTAGACAGTGGTGACAGTTGCACAACTTTGTGAATATACTAAAACCACTTAATTGTACACTTGAAATGTGAATTACATCTCAATAAAGTTGCTTGAAAACGCAGACCATGGCTAATGAAGGAATTACCCCAGGCACAGGGCTTCATGAAGGATGTGGTCTTAGCCTGTCTGCTGTGATAAACTTGGGTCTTGACCCACAGAGTTTGGCCATAGGCCACCCAGACAATCCAAGTAGAAAAGATGGTGATGTAAAAGATAGGCTCTAGAGATTTCTCCCAGAGTCTAAATCAGATTATTCCCCCTCTTCCCTGCATAGATCATTAAAAATTTTATGGAATAAATCTCATAATTCTAACTTCATTTCTGAGCTTCAAAACATGCTTCAAAAAGCATTACCCATTCTAAGATTATAAATTTTATTTGGAGAGAAATTTTATTTATATTCTTATGGAGATATAATCGAGATATAATTGACATAAAACATCTTATGTTTGACATAATGGTTTGATATTTGAAAATATTGCTAGAAATCTTATTAATGAATGCTCTATTCTAAGGTTTGTCTTCTTACATTTATATCTCAGAGTCACCAGGAATTTAAACAATAATTGGGGCTCCAGTTCATTTTGATTTGCTTTGTCAAATAACTAGCCAACAATTAGACCAGAAAATCTCAAATCTGGGATTAAAATGGTCTTGGTTTATTCTGTAACTTCCTGAAATCAAATGTAAAAAGTGTGTGTGCGTGGTGTCTATTTTTCTAGGGAACAAGGTTATTAATCTTGTCAGATTCTCAAGCAAGTTTTGATTCTCAGAAAACCCACTGGATCCTCCACATTTCTTAAAGAGGAACCAGACAGATTAATTCCAATATTCCAGTGCACTGGGGCTGAATCTGAGCAACAAGGCTGTTATTAAACAACTCTAGGAGAGATGAGAGATGATTCCCAGGGGAAAGTTCTCTATCACATGTCAGTGAGAACTGTACCACCTTTTGGTTTGATATTTTGCTGACATGACTCTCACTGGCTCCCCTTGGGTCCATAAAACTTTGGGTTTTGAATCACCTGTTGTCAAATCAATGGAGCTGATAAATCATTTTAGCTGACATGATTTGTGGTCCTCTTGTCACAAAGAGTTTGAGGAGGTTTGTAGCCCAATAGATATAAATAACTAAGTAAAGGATAAAGTAAAAATAGAACTGCCAGTATTAAGAAGGTGGCAAACACTTCTGTGCTGATTAATGGGATAAATACACATTCACCATTCACCATGTGACAGACACTGCCTAAAAGCACATTTATCAAAGCATAATCCCTGGACAATACCACCAGCATCACCTAGGAACTTGTTGTACATGAAAATGCCCAGGCCAGACATTCTGAGTCAGGGGCCTAGCAAATCAGGAACCCAGCAAATAGGAATTCATCTGTGCTTTAACACACAGGAAACTTCTGAAGCACACACACATCAGGTGTATAAAGGTATTTTCCCCCTGAATGGATCCACATAAAAAGGGCAAAAGTGACTGACTTCAAGGAGAAGGAGGTTGGGGAAGTTATTCCATGCATTTCTCTGTACTGTACATTTTTCCTGTACACAAAGCATTGCTTTTATTTGTAAAATATTTAAAAGCAAAAACTGAGATGAATTATAGGTCATCCACAGCACAGAGAGGAAGCATACCTGTCATAATGTTCTCCAAACATCCTCTCCTGAGGTTTCTGGAGAGTCAGGTTAACAAACTGGGGTACGCTCCCATGTTTGGATGACAGTGGAGTCAGGGGCAGATACTTTCCCACTTGAGAACCACTTGACCCCATTTCTGTCCTGCAGCTTCAGTGACATTTGTGGTTGTCAGGTCTCCTTGGGCAACTAATGCGATTTCCCCTGAACATCCACTGCATCTCCCTAAGCTCCTCTGTCATCTTGGCAGCTGGTCAGCATGAAACCAGCAGGCCCATTATTTAACTACATGATTGGACACAAACAGAAAAAACACTTTGCTGGGGGTGGGGAGGGAGATCGACATGCAGCTTCTGATTACTCCTGTCAGCTGATTAGGATTTGTTGTGTCCGAGCAAGGTCAAATGAGATTAGAAAGAAAATGCCCTGTGCCTGGTGCATGTTTCACATAACTGCATCACTTATGTAAACAGGATGGAGGAAGGGGAAATTTTCAAGCAAACATTTAATGTCAGCCTTAATATTCAAGGACAAGAAGCCAGGGCTTCTATGTTATGCCTGGAGAGAAACACTGTCCTAATTTGGGACATTCTGAATGAATCCTGCTGATGAAATCGTGCTCGGATTCCTCTTTTACACTGGTATAGTTTAAAAGTGATAGTTTTATGTCTGAGGACAGAGTAAGTAAAACCTCAGAGACATCACTTTCAACCTTTACGCCTATCTGAAACTCTCTAAGAGGCTGACAATTTCTACAGCAGCAAGAGCAAAGTGCCCAGGAGTGAGCTTATCTTTGGGACTCAGGAGGAAAAATCTTCAGCAGCAGCTACATTTCAGATGTGGGTGACTCCGGTCCTGGTCTCACCTCAGTGGGTAAACTTACCAGGCATCTACTAGGATTCCAGTCCCTCAAACCTGCCATTTTCTTTCTTTCTTTCTCAGACCCACCCCTCTGCAGCACTAGTAAGCCCACAAAGAGGGTTTTAATCACCGCAAGAACTTCCAAAGTGGTCTACGAGCGCTGAGGGAAGTTAGGGTTTCTGTTACATCCTCTAGATAGGGTCTAGAGCATTGTGGATGCTTAATAAGAGGCTTCAACAGCTATTATTTCCACGCACTACTTCCTGGCTCACAACTGAAGGGTTATTCTAAGGACAGACTTTTAGATGCGGCAATGTTCATGTCCCCTCCCACGCTAAATGATAGTGGGTCCTAAAAGCATGGACATTATCATGCCTTGTGACTCAAGACATCTGTATGGATATGATTTAAAAGACAAATCTAAGTATTGAGGTGAAAGTTGAAATAAAAATGGAATTTGAGGGATGTTAAAGTGAAATTTAAAAATATTTCAACCTGGGGGGGGATTATATTACAGTAAATACCTTAAGGAATTGAGGACTCATTATTTCCCTATATTTGAACAGAGACACTGCTGAACACCAAATAGGTGTTAGTTTATATCAGCAGCTAGGGATTATATTCACTAAGAGCTCTCTGTGTGTGTGTGTGTGTGTGTGTGTGTTTAAATGGCATCTCACAACTGATTATAATGATGAAATAAAAGAAAAATAATGAGCTGCATTTGCACGGCCAGTTTTCAAAGTGCTTTCACACACTTGGACACTTTGGATGATCATGATAACCCCATTCGCTTGCCGGGAAGGTATGGTTAGGAGAGCCTTGTTTAGCTCCTTCTGGAGGCGGACTCGAGTTGGAGGAACTGACTTGCCCAGGAATGGCTAACAACAGAGTGGGCAGGTCAGAGCGTGCTCCCCTCAGGCAGGAAATCTGTCCTGAGTCATAAGTGGGTACTTTACCCAGGGGTACAGCCAGGGTGGGGGTCTCAATCGCATTACCATCTTGAGGAGTTAGGATGTTCCCTAACTTTAAAAATTATAATTCCATGCAATTAAAATGAGTTAACACATAAAATTATTTAATGCACTAAAATGAGTTAAAATACACACTTTATGAAGCATAATTACTCTCCAATGGTTAGAAGATAATCGTTTTTATGTTACTTTTATCATTCTGTAACAGAAGGCCCCTTGGATTCGTGTAGATACTCAGAAAGAGGAACATTTTTAAAAGCAAATTATCACAATCTTTTGCATACATGGAAGTGGCAGTTCATGGCAGTTCATTAATAAAGCTTGGAGAAATCAACTTTTTTGAACCCTTAAGCACCTTGTAGGAGAGTACCACTCTGAGGCCTTCAGATGGCTCCCAGGGGAGGGCAGCTCCTTGGGGGCTCCTTGACAAGTTTGGAGAAAAAGCTTCACCTCCACCTTCCCAAGGGAAGAGGGAGAGACCAGCAAACATTTCTAGTTCTGACAGGTCATTCTCTACTCTATCTGAATCATGAGGAGGGTAGGACAACATATGTGCACGTGCGTGCACGCACGCACACACACACACACACACACACACACACTCCCAGGCTCTAATGCACTCACACTCCCAGGCTCAAACGCCTGCATGAGGAGGAGGGACTCTTCATCAATTATAGGAAACTTTTAATCATGTTTCTAATTGCTCTTCTCAGAGACACCTTCTGATCTGCATCCTTTCAGCACAGCTTCATTTCCCACCTTCTAGCCAAAGAGTTATTTGTACAGGCAGCTTCCTGCCTTCCTTACCCCATCCTGGCCAATGGCATAAAGATGGAGCCACTGAAAGAATCCCCTCCCTGAAACTGCACTCACCTGAGGGTTCACTTATTCCACAGGGACAGGTTTGACCACTGGTGAGAAATGGCAGAAACATTTTCTCAGCAGCCCCTCCCGAGCCTTCGCCTGTGCCCTTTGCAGGGCTGGACTCTGGGAACAGCCCAGCAGACACATACACATGCTATGCACACACACAACACCCTGTACAAGTAAGCCAGATGACAGAACAGAAAAGGACTCCCTTTCATCCAGCAGCCTTCTGATTCCAGAGGAGCTTCTCTGAGCCACAACCTACTGTTTCCCTGGTGACTGAGGTCTCAAAATAAACAGGATTCCGCTCAGACGGGCCAGTAGTCCATTCGACTCAGCCACTTGCCCCAGGACAAACCACGCTAAAATAACACCCAGGATTGGGTTGCCACTGCCGTCTGCTGTCTCTGCCTCCTTCCCTACTGATCAACAGCTTGGTGTTGCTGGCCCTAATGCTGGTTGTACAGAGCTGGGGTACTTAGAGCTCTGTGCACATCCCTGTGGGTGGGGTCTACATAGGCTGCTGTTGAAGGCAGGTGCCCTCTGCTGATAAACAAGGCCAGAGCAAGACTTAGTGGCTGACATTCTCAGCCCCCCGCCTGCCTCCCTGCTTCCCACACAGCCTGGAGGGACTGGTAGCCGGCTCAGTGGCAGTGTCTGGAGGCGGACCAGCAACCTGATGTGCATGCCATGGCCCGTCCCCTCTCCCCCACACAGCACTGCAGGACTTGAGAGATTCAGAGGCAGCTTGGGGCTGCTGGAAAAAGCCACTGCAGCTTGGTGACAGTGACAGAGGCGCAGCAGAGCACTCCAAGTGAACCCCCTTTCCTCTCACACCACCAGGAAGGCACAGCGCTCAGCCTACAAGCTCTTCAGGTAAGATTCAGGGAATCTGTCCTGGGGAACAGAAAGCATGTTATATACGGAACTGAGATTGACTGTGTGTGTGTGTGTGTGTGTGTGTGTGTGTGTGTGTGTAAGTGCATTTGAATGCAAGTTTAAGGCCACTAAGAGAGGAAAGCAATTGAGAAAAGTTAAGGCAGTGAGCTGTTTTAAGCAGACACTAGAAATACCAGCTCTACTGCAAGTAAGCACCAGAAGCTCCCTTCTGCCTGAGCTAAAATGTGGTGCCCCAGACTGCCATAGGGGAAGGGCTTGTTCATTACAGGTATGTAGAAGTCACACCTGGGCCTTACTGTACAAATAATCATGCACCACTACCCCCTTATAATCACTGTCCCACTGCCAGGCTGATGCAGACCAGAGGGGGCGGGGCATTCTCATTACTAATGTGCTGGCTGCAGACCTTGCAGTTCAACAGAAGCCAGAAGCTATGGCCTAGGTGACCCTGGCAGACAGCAACCTGCTGTGTCACACTCAGCCACTTGGGTAGCCAGGAATGCCAGTTGCCTTCAAAGGCCTGCATGCTGAGTGGGCACCTTAGATTTATCAAGCTTGGATTTTGAGGATGTGAGCAGTAAGGCACTGATCCTACAGCCCCACTGACTGCTGGTATCATTTATCTTACCTTCTGGTCTTTGAACATCACATCCTCATTCCAGGACCCCTCCAGACAGGCACTAGCAGATCAGAAGGCATGGCTACCACCAGGCACATTCTCTCGCACTTCTGCTAACCACACCCACATCACCATTCCATGCCTGAAGTATGCAAAGCTTCTAGAAGGAGCATTTGAAAAAATTCAGGCCTCTAGGTGCTGGAGTGAAAATTCCAGGCTTTTAATCAAGCACCCATTTTTCAGAGACTCAGAGGAAGCCACCTTATCTCATCTCTCAGGTTCAGCAGAACACAAACAAAGTGCTTTCTCCAGCAGCTTAAATCTACCCCCACTTTTCTGCCTTCCTTCTGCTTTGGTGACCAGCACTTTCCCTTTCGTTCAGCACAGGGACGTAATTGTTTGTCATTTTGCTGTGCAAATGCCAGTGGGAGGACACTCGCGAGCATCCTGGCACAGTGTGAGCCAAGGGTTGCAAAGAAATGGGCTCGGCTTGTGCAAAGTGGGCTGTCCTGCGCAGGACTGGACAGCTGTTTACTGGAGCTGTCTGTGTGAATGAGTGCGGATTTTGGTGGGGACTGTGATTCACAGTCACAAATTCCCTCCTCCTTTGTTTTCTCTGCATTGGTTACTGAGGGTTTCTGAGGAAATTCCCTGGGTAAGATTGTATATCTGAAGGCAGGATCACCAAATATGCTGCTGAGAGCAGTTGGCAGAAACAGAGACATTCTTCTATTAATCCTGCCTTTTTTAGGATGAATCCGTGGTTTTGCACATGAAATACTTAAACAAAGACAAAGTGAATTCACAAAAACATTCAGTTTCTTGTAAAACCAAATGACTGTGATAAACATAAATGGTTCGCTGGTTTCCAAGAAGGATAATGGAAGCAGTATCCGGTCAACTAGTGGTTTGGTTTTGTAGCCCAGCTATTTTCATGGTGACAGCAAATGGACATCCTCATACTCCATCAGCACCTGGTGAAGGAATGTCTGGTACCAGGACAGAGTGAAGGCTTGCTCACTCTGCTGACATGCATTCTGGGAACCCTCACTAAACTATTAAGGGCTATAGAGCTACTGTTCCTGCTATTGTTTGTTCCCAGGAGTGTGGGGTTATAGAGTGGAAGGCACAACACTTCCATTGCACCAAAGACAAGCTATGTTGCTTGGCAAATGCAAATCACCTTGACTAAGAATACTGGAAAGACCATCTGTTGTCATTTGTGCCACAGACATACCCTGTATTAGCTAAATCTAATGCCTACACAGGACATATAAATAGTAGGTGAGTGTTTTCCTTTGAGGAAAGGTTCATTGATTAACATATGTTCATGGAGTGCTTACATGGTGTCCCATCTTGAGATGTGGCTGAATCTAGCTAGCTCATTCTCAAGGAAGGAAGGGACTGGCCCGGGTGGACAGGCAACAGAGAATGGGCCCGGGTTTACAGGATGTCCAACTCAGCAGAAGGAAAAGGCACCAAGGTGTGGAAACAAGCATTTGGGATGATGGCATACAGGGAAAGGAAAGGGAAGGAATCATCATTATTTTGATTCCTAAAATTCACTACTTAAGTAAATTTAAGATAGAATAACATACTAAGTGCACAGATTCTGCAGTCAGACAGAAATCTGGTGTTCAGATTTAGACAATGCTATTTATTAGTCCTGTGACTGTGTGCCTCGGTTTCTTCGTCTGTAAAATGGGACAACCTACCTTGTTATTGAGGGAATCAAATGAATAACACTCTTAGCACAGTACCTGGTGTACGATGAATACTATGTGAGATTTGCTGCTATTATTACTATTATTACTATTATTATTATTATTGAAAGGTGAGTTCTGGAAAGGCTGCCTGAGTCCATTTGTTCCAAAGTTCAGAGTGACTCTCTATGAGTGACTCTATGAGTGACCCTCAGTGCCACCCTTTGGGCAGCATTGAAGGTGCTTTTGCTCTGGCGTGGGGTTAGACGTGGGCCTGAGTCTTCAGAAATAGAACAGTTTCAAGTCAACCCCCGTTGTTTCTTGAGTCCTTATTATGTACCAAGCACTTGTTTGACTCTACATGTATGACCCTGCTGAGTCCTCATAAACACCCTGTGAGGTGGGGGCTGCCCCAGTTATATGAATTGAGGCTAGGTGTTTTGTGATGGTTACATAACCATCACTGAGTGGCAGAGCCAAACTCCACAGCTTAGACGGTGCTCCTAACTAATATTTCAGGGGTAGAGGGGCGTGTCACTAGGAATGTCCTGAGGGGCAGGTAGAGTTTGGTGACAGGAATTCAATAATAAGTGATATTTGAAGACCCTGAAAGCTAGGCTGTGATATGAAAGCACTACCTTGGAGATGGCAGGACCCCAGCTTTGACTTGTGGCCTTCAGGAAGAATATGTGAATATAGGCTCTGGGGACAAGGTGGGCCTTAGGTTTTTCTGAACCAAGAGCAGAGGAAAAGATCTTTACAAACAGGGACAGAGGCACAAGGAGGGTACTGGACTGGAATCCTTATATTCCTTACAACCAAAGTCAGAGGTCATCTTGAGCTGAGCCAAGATGAGTCAAGACTGATGCCTCCAATCATGGAAAGGAGGGATGACAATGCAGAATTTAGTAAATGGCTGAAGCAATGTTTACAATGATGTAAAACTTAATTTGCCAAATGCAATTCCTTTAAATTGTATATTTAAAACTTTACTTAGAGAGATTTGTGTGATGCAGAATTGTTCAAGATCACCTACCTGACTTTGTCCGAGGATTGCTGATGATGGGAACAGATGATGTGGGGGAGGGGGGCAGGTATGACTGCCATGGACCAGGGCTGTGTAGATGTTGAGGGTTACTGATGGACAAGATATCTTTTTGCCCCCCCCCCAGCAGTCTAGTCCAGAGGTATTTAAACTTTAATAAAGTGCATAAACCCATAGAAATTGTTTTTAAAAAAAGTCAGGTTCCTGGATTTTACTCACAGTGGTCCTGTTTTAGCAGAGTCTGAGGAACCCAGGATTCCCCATTTCCTGGGTGTAGCCTGGGTGATTCTGCTGCCTCTCATCCAAACCACAACTAAAGAAGCCTGAGTTTGATGATGCTCTGTGTCCCTTGTATTCACAACTATTAATGGCAACACAGAGTCTTTAGGCTTGAATCCTCTGAATTTAGGGTTAATGTACCTCTTCCATGTCATCACCTTCTTCCTGATTACCATTTGACTTGGACTAGACCTCCATGTACTGTTCTCTCAGTTCTCATAACCACCCCCTAAGCTAGGTCCTATTATTACCTACATTTGTCAAGGAAATGAAAAGGGCCTGCTACTAGAAAATGGCTGAACTGGGATATGGACTCAGGATGAGGAGATGGCCAGAGCCTGGCCATGTAACCTCTAGGCTAGTCTGAGATTAGTTTTGGTTCTTGCTCATTTAAAGTCATCTTTCTCACTCTTGGGCATCTTTTTCCAGTTCATGTTCCTGTTTAATCCAAGCCCATTCCCACATTCCCAAATAATTTCTTCAGAAGATGATGCACTTCTGGGTTTCCCTACTTTTGTCCAATAAGTCAAAAAGGGTTGGGGCAAGGAGAAAGGGGAAGAGATGTAGAAGGTTTAACCCCCAGTATATCAGAATATGACCTTACTTGGAGGCAGTGTCCATATAGAGGTAATCAAGTTTAGACGAGATCATCAGGATGGGTCCTAATCCAGCATGACTAGTGTCCTTATAAGAAAACGGAAACAGGGAGATGCCATGAAGACACACAAAGAGAAGACTGCCTGTTCACAAGTCAGGGAGAGAGGCCTGGAACTGAGCATTCCCTCACAGCTCCAGAGGACATCCCTACTGCACCTTGATGTTGGGCTCCTGGCCTCCAGAACTGTGAGATGATACATTTTTCTTGTTTAAGGCTTCATATCCCGGCAGCCCTAGCAAACTAATAGAGCAGGCACCAGGTTCCTAGTGCCCCCTCCAAGTCCTGACTTTGGGTGACCTTGTAGGTCAACACTTTACACCAAGTATGGCAAATCTTCCTTTTCTTTAATTTTGAGGCTTTGCCTGTTGGTTTTAAACAGCACTCATGAGAGTTCATAGGGAGGCCCAAGGCTGAGAAGGGGAAAATGAATGAACAGAAAGGATGAAGAGGGAGGAAGGAAAAGTAGAGAAAGTAAAAGAGGCAGAAGGAAAAAGAGAAGAGAGTGTGGGGACTGGGAAGAAGCAAGCTCGAGGGCAATATCTGACCACTTCAGACTCATCAGCTCATCCTTGGTTACCCCTTGTGTGTCAAGGAAGCTCGATGACTGAGACTACAACAGAGCCTGGAGCTAGTAGACCCTGTCCTCATGAAAGCTAGGAGGCTAGTGGCAGAGGGCCTGACCTAGGCAGGGGATCTGAAGAGCTCTGGGAAGGAGTTGACACTTGGACTGTGATCTGGTAGATCAGCAGGCATCAACCAAGTGAGGGCTGAGTGTTTCTGGTGGAAGAAGGAACATGTCACATGGTGTGATGAGTTAGGGCACCACCAGCAGAAGGAAGTCAATGTGGCTAGATACAGAGGAAAAAGAAGCAGTGACAAATCAGACCAAAGAGCAGGCAGGAGACAACCATGAAGGCCATGATGAGGATTTAGGTACTTAAACTGAGAAGAAGGTGATGCTGTAAAGGGCAAACTCTTGCTGAAACAGGGAATCCTGGTGTACAGTCTGAAGATGTGGTTCAGCAAAGTTTCAGTCCTGAAGTCAGATCTTGGTTTTCTTGAGCTCACAAACCTAGAGTTGGCCACATCACCTTAAAGGAGTGAAGGTCCAGGGCAGTTCTCAAATAGTGACCTTGCTATAACAGTGCCTTACTCTCAACAGAGCATATTCTGGGTGTTGTCACAGTCCCAGTGTTGTCACTGGGAAAAGGAGGAATAGGGATAGCCCTCTCCTGCTGGCGAAGTTAATTAGCAAGCTTGTCAGCCAGGCCTGGTTCCTTTCAGGTGGACCAGCAACCCTTCCTTGGCATCATTTGTAGGACACAGTTGGACCTGGTAAATAACCTCTCCTTTGCTGCTACACTTTGCCTGAAGCTGCAGAAAGTGAACTAACCAGTTTGGCTGTGGCATAAGGTGGAGATTCAAGTGTTAAGGGGAAAGAGATGGGCGCAGGAAGTCCAGGTTCAACCCCAGATGGCATCGGAGATAAAGTGGGCATAAACAAGTCTGAAAGAGGGCAGAGAGTGATGAAAGGAGAAGCAGAAAGAACCTGAAGCCAAATGTTGCCTTATTTATGATTTCATGCAAGAAGCAACAAGATAGGCACGCAGCCTGGGGGGGTTCCAGTCTGGTGTCTGCAGCCCTCCCAAGGTGCCTGAATGTTTTGGCTACAGACACACATGGAGACACAGACACACACAGAGCCAGAGATACACACACACACACACACACACACACACACACACACATATACACACGCGCACACACACACCTGACTCCTATCACTGATCACCATACGACACCTTTATCATACACCCTGCCTACACCAAAAAGAATTCACTTTGAGTGGAGGAACTGGAGTTGGCTAAGCTGAGTTTTTAGAGCAAGCAGCACATGTTTTGAAGAGCAAGGTGACTTTTTGGAAGGTGAGAGAGCAACCAGGAGGCCTTTGCAGAGCAAGCTCCTTCCTCCAGACACCTGCTTCATAATCTCCCAGCCCACTCAGACACACTGGTCTCTTTTCTTTCAATACTCTTTCCTGCTTCTCAGATGTTGCAATAGCTGCTCCATCTGCCTGGACTGCTTCCCCCCAGTTCTCCACAAAACAGACTTCTTTTCAATCTCCAGGCCTCACCTCCTCAAGAAGCTTTCTTTCCTGTTACTCCCTATCTTGCCTCTGTTTCCTTCTTGGCAATTAATAGTCTGTAGTCGACTTTCCAAGCTTTTAGAATCATTCTCTGCTGTATCCTCAGTGCCTAAGAAAGAAGCTAGTCATGCAGTAGGTGCTCAATAAATACTGATCCAAATATGAATGAGTGAATCATTCAGTCTTAGGAGTGGGAAAATCAAGACAAAGGATAGTGGAACCTGCCACCTCCACCCTCTGTTGCTCCTCACAGCTTTGGAAAGGCCTCTGATTCTGACTTGGGAGGTCAGGGGCCAGGCTTCTCACAGTCCCCAAACTCCCATGCTACCAGTCAACTGCTCAGGTTTAGTTGGCTTGGTTTGATCTCTTCAGAGAACTCACTTTGGAACCTTGGGAAAATCTAGCCTAGTTGTATTATTCATGCTTAGAAATGAATAATTTCTTTTGGTTGATGGGTATCAAAGGCAAACAAGTGATGTCAGGCACCTGGAAGGGAGACATCCATCCGGTATGCTCCAACCCTCGCACCCATGGAGGTAGAAGGAGCAACTCAGCTCTGCCTTCACCAGTGGTCTGATGGGAATAGTAAAAGCAGTTGCATTGATTAATCAATGTGTGCAAAGTGCTGCACCAATACCTGTGGGGACATAAAGAGCTTCTAAAAGATGAGACTCTTCTCATCCTTCCTCAGATTCTTTGTCAGAACTCAGAAATGGCAACTAGGGGAAAGTTGGGGCTGGATGCTCCAGAAGCTCTCCCTGGAGTCAAGACAGCAAGTCTACAGAGAACATTCCCCAGTTCAGAGTCAGAGGTGGGGTTGATGCAGGACAGCCTTCAGTGATAGGGTGATGTTTAACTTACAGGAACATAGTCCTCCTTCAGCCTCCTTTGTTTTTTCAAGCTTGAAGTGGCAACAAGGATGTCTATAGACACAGAGATGCAGCCAGCTTCAGAATGATTTCTTCCCCAGGATTAAATCTCCATCCAGCCACACAAAACTTACTATATCCTTTGTGTCTTTGTTTAGGGCTTGGGTAGCAGAGTCTTAAATTCCTCAGAAAGACCACTGACAGAGGAGGCCAAGAATTCTGATAGTTGCAATTCTGACTCATCTCTCTCATACTCTTTACTGCTTGAGGGTTGCAGTCTGTGGAGCAGAACAGTGGGGGGACTGGAGATGGAGGAAGCTGAAAGCACAAACTCTAGGGTGATACTGAAACTGAATTCTGGTTCTGACACGTAATAGTTACACCATGGCCAAATTAAATAATCTCTCTATTTCTGTAAGATAGAGATAATGGTACCAATATCCTGGGATTGTTGACAGAAATATGTGAATTAATACAGTCCATAGTGCATTCAAATGTTACATGGTTAGCATTAGTTGTTGCTACCTAATAGGGTTGGTTTAAGAACTGATGAGAAACAACATGTATAAAGCACTCAAAATGTTTAATTACACAATACACAGCACACAGTATTTGCTCAATAAAATATCACTGCCACTTACAAGCTTTGTAGTCTGGCTACAGTTTTTTTGAAATCTTCATAAGAATGCATTTCAACTGAAAAAAAAAGGTCTGGGTTCATGAAAGTCTGATGTCCCTGATGTTCCCCTGTCAGTCTTCCTTGTTCCAAGGGACAATTATTACCCTTTGCTTTTTCAGCACTTAAAATCCTCATGTTAGGAATCTAGAGCTGGCCAAGAAAGGCCCTTGCAAAGTGCAAGTGTGGAGCAGGCCCAGGCTACAACTTCAGCAGTTTTTAGCTACAGGCATTTCCAACAAAGAACCATCAACTTTGGCAGATTTCTTCCGCTCAAATTACAAAAAGGTTTTAGGGTTCTCTCTAGTCCAGGGGCACATAGTTTCTCCAAAGCACAGACAAAAAAACACCCTGAAAATTCTGCTCCAAATTCTGTTCCCTAGCCCTGAGCTTTGAGTTTAAATCATGTCAAAATCAACTGCAGAGATGAAAGGGGCACATTGCTGTCAAATGTGAGCTGCACAGCCATGCTGCCTGACACCTGTCCTCCACTCAGTGACCGTGGGCATGGACCTTGGTTTCTCTCTCTGCAGGAAGATGGTTGTGGAGGTTAATTAAGGGTGGTGCATAAACCTCCATCTGTCCTTCCAACATTTGCTAACTTCCTTCCCTCTTCCCTGGCCCTCCTGACCATGACATAGCTGCAGATAAGGAAAATCCATTAATGATCAACATGCTTCAGGGGTTGGCAGATAGACCCCTGTCTTTAAGCATATAGGTAGTCTACTGAAAGCAGTCCTGAAAGGTAGATAGTGGAAAGGAGTACAGGACATGGTCTAGAGGTGGGGAGGTCAGCAGTCCCCACTCTCAGCTAAGCCTCTCCTGGTACTACGGGGGCCAGACCCAGAGGACAGATTTTTGAGGCTGCTTCTCTCCTGGGTTGTCAGATTCTCCACTAAGGCCTTAAGACTGATAGTCTCTCACAAAAGAGGCAGACCCCTTCCTGACCCACTTTAAATGTCCCCAGATGCCTCCACCTCCCACACAGCTGGTTCAGGGTGGATCCAAATGTAGGCAGTGCAAGTTGGGGTGAGCATGTTTCCTAGGTGATGTCCGAGTTGTTTCTAGTGACCCATTGACCTGACCCTCCCTGCCTCTTGCTGCCCCAGAACCCAGCCAAGACTTGGGAGGGCGGTTACACCTCGGGATGTCTGGCTGGGGAGCTTCAATGGTGGGAGGTTCAGATCCCACGCTAGGATGGGCCCTGGGGAGGGTCAGGAGGAAGATGAGCCAAAGCAATCCTCATCGCCTCTGTTACCTCCCTGCCTTTCCCTCTGCTCCTGAGAGCATGGCAGGCAGATGTAGGGTGTTTCAGGAATTCTTAAGAATATCCCTTTTAAAAATGCTAAACATATCTTGCTATAGGATGGATGCAGATCCTGAGGTGACTACTTCACAGTCTTTCCATATGCTTCAGAAAGAGTGCTGGTGATTAATTAGGAACCCCAAAGAGCTTCTAAAACAGTGCTTTCTTGGAGTCAAGGTTCCTTTCTCTTTCTGGCCAGTCCCACATCTGTTGGGCCTGCACTGTCTGCTCATGTTTCTCATTATCTCTCCCCCATCCTCTTTAAAGGCTCACTCCACCCAGGGGTTTTATTTTTAAACTTGCACACTAATGCTAGGGCTGAGCAGGACACAATGCCCACATTCGTGGGAAACTGGGCTGCCTGGAAAAGTATCCCCCCTTTTAGAAACTTCCTTTCTCTCTCCCTCCCTCCTCGTCATATGTAGAGGGCACCTTCTCTATGAGGGCCCCACCTTAAACACAGCAACAAAGGGACAGGTATGGTCCCTGCAGTTAAGGAACTGACACTCCAGTAGAGCCAGGGAGTCAAGGACAGGTCACACACACAGCAAGTCACAAATAAAGAAGTAAGTAGAAGCTGGGCATGGTGGCACATGCCTGTAAGCAACAGCCTAGGGAGCCATGGCAGGGATCAGGGATCGCGGTTCGAGGCCCGCACAGGACAACGAAGCAAGACCTGGTTCCCAAAAAAATAACTGGGCATGGGTGGCACATGCCTGTAATCCCAGCTACTGGGAAGCTGAGGCTGGGGATTGCTTGAGTCTGTGGTACTGTGGGCACCAGGCAGCATGAGCGTGCAGTTCCATGGGCAAAAATAGTCTTAACAACAACAACAACAACAAAAAATAGAAACTGATAGTGATAAAATACACTCTTATTAAAAGGAACAAGTAAGATCATGGAATGAGAAGTTGTTGCAAATTAGGTAGAGGAGGAAAATTTCTCTAATGAGGTAACACAGAAGTGAAGAAGAGAAGAAAGAGAGACACCAGGCAGGCAACAAGTAGGAGTGGAGACTATTTTCAGTGAAGAGAGGAACACGGTATAAGACCCTGATGGGACGAGATCTTTTCCTTTTATTCTAAAGAACTGAAAGATCTTAATGTATTCTAAACACCCAACAGAAGTCAACTGAAGTAGAGTGAACAAGGGGCAAAGTGGACAAGATGAGATTGAGGAGGCTTGTAGCGGAATCATGGGAGCAATCATGTGTGCTGGAGACAAGAGAGTTTTATTCCTCCTTTGGTTCCTGAGTGGAGGACTGACTAAGGGGGCAGGAAGGAAGGCAGGTTCAAGACAGAGGAGACCTCAGAGTCCTGAAGAAAGGAGAGGACAGGAACTGAGGCCAAAGTGAGGTTGACTCTTGCAGGAGTTTCGTGCTCAGAGAACAGGATCCACACTCCTAAGACAGAAGGAAACACCAAGACCCAAGGTCACGAAGTTGTTCAAAATAAGCAAGAGACCGTGGATATCAATTACCTAAAACTGGCCATGTTCACTTGGTTTCCAAACATATTAACTAAGATCTTTGTCCAACACTGGCTGTCAAGACTTTCTGAAAAGTGTATAAATACTCCAGCCTCTCTTTAAACCATGGCAGCTCGCTCACTTGCTCGCTTTCCCTCCCTCCCACCCTCTCCCCCCCACTCTTTCTCTCTCTCTCTCTTTACCCTTTGGTTAGGACAGGAGGTCCAACACTGGCTCTCAAGATTTTCTGAAAAGTGTATAATACTCCAGGCTCTCTTTAAACCATGGCAGCTCGCTCTCTCTTCTCTCCCCCCTCCCTTTCCCCTCTGGTTAGGACAGGAGGCCAAATGGCTTTGACTGAGTGATCTCATCTATGTACAAAATTCAAAGGCGACTTTATGTGCCTGTGTGACCTCTCCCAAAGAAACACAACCATGTTATTGCTCTTCAGAAGAAAGGAGATGGAAAAAGAAACAGAGCAGCCATTTTACAGAGAGTAAAAATAATAATAATAATAATAATAATCACTATTACTTGAGTACTTCAAATCCCTTTATTGCAGTAATTCATTCCATTCTCATGAATGGCCAATGACGTAGGTGACGCATGGTCCTTTCCACTGGAGATGGAGCTGAGGCTGGGAGGGAGGTGGGGTATGTTGGGGTAGGAGTGGCGTAGCAGGGCTCAGAGGGGAGAACTCTGAACTACACACCTGGCCTGGCTGCTGTTTGCTTTGGTCGCTACTGTGTTTGTAAAGCTGCACAGAAAAAGACCTGAAGGAAGCATTCAAAACGTCAGCAGCAAAGGGATGTGAGTATATTTGTTTTTAGCTTTTTAATGTTTTGAACACACAGTGCCTGGTACATAGCAGCTATTCCAAAAGAGTTTAGTGAAATAGGTGAGTTAATGAGTATGTGTTTCTTAAAAATTATTTTTATATAGTTAACTAATATATTTCATTATAGAAAATATAAGTAATACCAAATAGTAAGATGTAAGAAAATTTAAGAAAATAAAAATGTGCTCATCATTCAGAAGTAATCGCTATTAAATGACTGGTAGTAGTGATTGACACCTTTGTAGATTTTTTTCCCCTGTGTTTATGAAGTTATCTTTCTACCTACCTACCTACCCTACTATGCATATATGTATGTTCTAAAAAGGGATCCTATTGTATCTATAGACTTACAACTCACCTTTTCATTCTCCATTCAATATTCTTCTAAAATAGATATTTTAATGGTTGTGGAATGGTCCTCTATAATTTATTTAATAAGCTTCCTATTATTGGATATTCAGTTTGTAGTTACTATTATTAACAATGTTATATTGAACATCCTTCTGAAAAACACTTATGCCTACTCTATTACTATTAAAGAGGAAAGGGAATTACATATTGAAATACTATAGTGAGACTTATTTTTAGGGCTCTTTGGCAAGGTCAACTAACACGTTCTGCATTTGTCCTTCAAAATCACTTGAAGCTGAAGAAACATCACTTAGAATACTTCCCATTTTCCCCATTCTGGTCATTACTTACTACTCAAGTATGTCTTTGGGGCAATTCTCCCACAGCGGAAATAGTGTAAGAAGTGCCATGGTTTGAGATCAAATGTGGATTCTGAAATGAGATAACTTGGGTTTGAATTTCAAACCTACCTAATCAGCAATGTGGTCCTAGGCAAGTTCATTGTCCTGAGCCTCAGTTTTCCCATCTGTAAAAGGCACTTACTTCAGAGGATACAAAGAAGTAAAACAGAAAATTTCTAGCATTTGCCTGGCATGGAACAGTGCTCAGAAAATGGTGGTTACCATTATTATAAGGAAGGAGGAGAGCTTCTTCCAAGTTCAGTGCTTTGAAAAACTCTCTCCTATCTTGCACGGTAAGACCAAGGGGGAAATAGATTTAAATATCACTCAACATTACTCTGGCTACAATACCCTCTTGCCATTTTGTGTGTGTGTGTGTGTGTGTGTTAAAATATGATGTGTTCAACAACTAGCCTTTTTTCCTTCCTCACTAAGAACCAGGTTTGTTGGATTAGAAATGTATTTAAATTCTGTTGTACACAGCTGCATCGGGAATGCAGCTTTCCTGTCCACTCAGCCAGCTGTGTTTTATAACTGTCTATTCTAAAATAAAAATAAAGGAGGCAAAAAGAAGAGGGGAAAGGGGCTGTCGACCTCAATCCAAAAATTGTTCTGTTTTCTGTAACAAAAAAGAAAGTAACTCCTAAAATGCAGACCACAGAAAAAACTACTCTGACTCACATATTCTGCGTTGATTATTAACACAGACATGCTACTAGTACATAGAAGGTGCTTGGTGAGCCACGCTGGGTATGTTTCCTATACATACAACAAACTGCTGAGAAACCAATTGATATATTCTTTCCCTCTAAATATGATCAGAGCCTATTCACGCAATCACACAACAATGATAGATGATTATGTGAATAGACAGTTTTTTAATTTATAGCTGAGTTTTGGAAAACTTTCCTCCTAATTCATGGCTCTTGAAATATGTTTATGATGCTGGTAGGTAGGAACTTCCCCAAACAGCCATCAGCAGGAACACATGTGATAAAGCACTTCTGTGGCCAGGACAAGTTTTTCCTATTCTGCCTAGACATGGGAAAGGGTCAGAAAAATCACAGCATATGTGTAATAGTGTATCCTCAATAGCATATGGCTCCAGAGATCCAGATAACACAACGTAAGGCCAAGTTATCCACTGCAGAGCAGTTATCTGACTGCTGACCCCTGAAGTCAGATAACTATAAGGCACCCCATCATTGCCAAATAAACCTCTGACAGTGGTAAAGTTGCCGGCAGCTGTTTCTTTCTTCATACAGTTTGCTGTCTTCTGCATAAGAGATCAGATCATAGGAAATTTAAAGATGAATGTGTTCCTGCTCTCCTGTTATAAGCCAGAGGAGCAGAGAAATGAACCAACAACTCAAAGGAACCTTGGGGGAAATGAAGCCACTGCTGGTCAAAACACAGAACAGTGAGTCATTGAAGGAAAGACCCTTTTTACTGGAAAGATCAGGGGAGGTTTTGCAGTGGGGGTAGAATTTGATGTAGACTTTGAAAACGAAAAAGTACTTTAATTAGAAGAAAATAGAAGGGAAGGTTCTTACAGGCTGGGGGGAAAAGCGTGAACCAACTCCTGAAGGCCTAAAGGTACCTGGTGTACAGAGAGAGGGAGCAGGGGGAGGCAAGGCTATTTATCATACTGGGGACACAGAAATGATTCACCAAGGCCTTTGGGCCTCAATGCCTGGCATGTGGGAAGCCAGAGAAGGTTTGGTGTGTGCAGTGTCACAGGGACAGTGTGAAGCAGTAAATGGAACAGCAAAGGTAGGAGGCAAGGAAGCTTCCTGAAGCACCAGCCTCCATTTTCTATTTCAGCTCTTTGTAGCTTCGAGCAGTGAGGGCCAGTACTGATATCTCCTGAAACATGATGATCCTGGATCTTTCTGCTGATTTCCCATAGGTAATGGGCTGCACTGAGCTTCTTTAGGAACATGGTCATCCCCAGGATGGCTGGCTCTCTCTGCTCTCTTCAGACTCCATTTTTTTCTCCTTTCACAACTACCTCTTTCCTCTGCTCACAGTCTCCTACAGCCACCTCCAATCTGGCTTCCCTCCAGATCCCTACTTTTGCTGCCTGCCTTCTATTCTAGATGGATAGGTGACTCTTACCTCAGAGGTGGCACACTCCAAAGCAAGCTCAGCATCTGCTCTGCTGAATGGACCTCTCTACCCATCCCTCTGTCCTCACCACACATACCCCAAGTTATCTCTGATTACTCCTTTGCAGAGTTCCTGTCACTTTCCCAAAGCTCTTCTTTCTCCTAAGTGACTTTAGACCCAACCCTCTCCCTCTTCCTACTCACATGGCTCCAGTTTAGACTCTAGTGCATTTGTTCAACAGCTATTTCAGACCACCGGTGACTGGGGGACACAGCAGCGTGGAGGAAGCACATGGCCCCAGCCCTAGACTAGCCTAGAAAAGAAGATGAACAGTAACACGGACTTGACAAGTGATGAACTTTTCACAGATAAAAACAGCAAGGTGCCCTGACTCTCTTTTCTGTTCGTAAGCCCCAATGAGAACTTCCTAAAAACAATATCAGGAGCATATTCCAAATTTCCTTAAAAATCTTCACTGGCTCTGCAGATAAAAGTGTAAACTCTTCTAAATGACATCCCCCAAGGTGCTCTGTGACCTGACCCCAAACTAAATGTGTGCTGTCCCTGAGTATCCACTCGTGCAGAGAAGACCCCTCTCTTTGCTATGCTAGGCCTTTGTTCAGCTTTTCCTTCATTCCATGTCCACATGTATAAGCTCTGTTTGCAATGGTGGCCAAGCTGCCACAGTTTCCACCAAATCCTCCTGAACCCCCCAGGCATCTTGGCATCTCTATCACAGCACTTATCCCAGTGTGTCTCATTTATGGTTTTTCTTCTCACCCTCTGTCAAAGACAGGGAGCTCGTCTTATTCAAGTTGAAAAACCATCACAATAAAAAAAAAAAATCCCTCAAACCATAAGACACCTTCTAGGTGCCAGACACTGTGCTAAGTGCTTGGCTTGGCTCACCTCTTTGCATCTGATAGAAAACATGAGCTGGAGGCAGAGGCAGGAGCCCTGGCACCATTTTATAGATGAAATAACTGAAGCTCACTCAGGTGAGTTGACTTTCTAAATTTATACCCAGGCAGCCTGACTTCAGAGTTCACACCTTAGACCATGACCTTGTCTTTATCCCCGTACTTCGTCTCGTCAAATCCCTCGTACTTATGTGTCCTTAACAGCAGAAGGTCACCAGAGTCAACAGGGACAATGAACCCAAAGCTGCCTCAGGAAGCTCCAACTGCAAACCCTTATTGCTGAGAAACAATGAATGCAGGATGGCCATGGCCCCATTTTCTCTGATAGGTGTTAACTAGGAAGCAGAGCCAGTTTTCCAAAGCAAGGGAAACAATTCTGACTGAATTTCAGTGACAAAGGATTAGTCTGCTGAACACAGACTGATTTCATCTGACTAGACTTGCTTGGTGACATGCCCTATCACGCAGCCCTATTGAACTTTTTTTTACATAGTTGCCACTACTTCTCCACCTGAGCCTGAAAGGAAACATTTAATGAGGAGAAGGACACCCCCTCCCCACCAGGCCCTGTCACTAGACTGGACCTGTCTATTTCCTTAAGGGGAATGCTGTGGAGCACTGTGCTCCCCCAGGGGCCTGTGTTGTTTAGTTCCAGACAGACTTTCCTTTGTGCGACAGGCAGGCAAATGGGTGGGCAGGACCTCTGTGGCATCCCAAGTTGGTGGGACAAGGGCCAGAGTGGAGAGCTGGGGCAACAAAGTTGGGAAAGAGAACAGGCTGCCTGCCCAGAGAGCTGCACACAGGCAGTCAGCACCAAGCCGGCCAGAGTGCTTTCTCCATACCTTTCCAGACAAGAAAGAGGCAGGAAGTGGCCCTAAGAAGGGAACCCAGGTTCCAAAGCTTGACAGCATCAGATATAGTCACCTTCCAGAAGCCCCCCCAAAGAAAAACACCTGTGCAGTCCTGACATTTGGCAGTGGGAGAGTGAGAAGGACACTTCTGCTTTGCTGTTGCCTTTCGCCATTAGCCCTGGAGGGATGATAAAGTGGGGGAGGGTAGCGGGGGGGGGGTTCACACACTGGGTTTGGCTTGTCCTGCTACAGTGCAGACATCTTTATATGCCACTCTGACCTCTGTGTCCTGGGTAAAATGATTATATCAGAGGGCAGACAGACTGATGGGCTGATATGTAAATTCCAGGAGTCTCATCTAAAAACCAAGATCTTTAGTCTCTGATTCAGTGATGCCATGTTGCTTCTATTGCTGCTGCTGCATTCTGGGAACTCTTACACCCCACCCCATGCAGCATTCTACAAGATGTTCTTATGATGGCTAAGTGAGAAGAAACAAGTTTCAAGGCGCTTGGACTTTTTCGATATGCTCCTTAGACCATGTGTGTCACACTGTGTGAGATTAATCACCGACGAAAATTCCTAATCCCCAGTGTCCTGGAGGGGAAGGACCCAGAGGCTGATCCAGATCCAACCCCATGATAACCTGATCTTGATAAGGAGCCAATGATTGTCCCAATGACAAAGACTAGGAGAAATATTATGCTAGAGGGGCTCACATCACATGAAGAAGCAAAGCTGCAGACAAAAGACAGGGTTTTTCTGATGCTACAAGGCAACTCATTATTAAAAAGAGAACAAGGCAGACTACAGGAAGGGTCTCACCTCAAAAGGGAAAGAGTTAACTTTGGGAAAAGTCATAAGCTCCATCTTTGCTGCTCATGAAATACTGAGAAAGACTGGGACTCAAGAGAGGACTTGCCAAACCCTGAAGCTCTCAGTATCCTCCTAAGAAAAGCTGCTGTGCAGCCTTAAGAGGCTGTCCACACTCTCAGGTAACAGGTGCTTTGAATGGGAGACTGAGGCAGCAGGGTACCCTGAAGATTGGGCAGGCTCTGGGCATATGAGTTATTAATATTATAAATATAACCAGACTTGGCCGGGCACGGTGACTCATGCCTGTAAGCTTCAGCCTATGAAGCGGTCGGGGCTAGGAATCACGGTTCGAGTCCCGCCTGGGGCCGGTAGCAAGATCTAGTCCCAAAAAAAAATAGCTGGGTGTGGTGGCGTGCGCCTCTAATCCCAGCTACCTGGGAAGCTGAGGTTGGGGGTTGCTTGAGTCTGTGGTAACCCGGGCAACGAGAGCCTGCGGTTCCATGGGTAAAAATAGTGAGACCTAGTCTCCAAAAAAAAAAAAGGGGGGGGGATATGACCTCAAAACTTATCAATATAACCAGACTTATCAGGCAGAGACTTATAGTAAAAGATACCATTTTCATCTAAATGGACATTTGGTGATGCTGCTTATTTAGGGAATTCCACCAAGGACAGGAGCAGATGGTTGGATAAAGTGAATAGGGGCACAAATGGAAACAGGAAGATGGGGGCAGAGAAGAGCCTTGCTGGGGCAAGTATGGGGTCTTTCATTGCCTGAGAGAGTCCAGTCAGGGTTTGTGGTGACCTTTTCCAAGGGGAAGGGATCTAGCCCTCACTCTGAGGTAAACAGTAGCTGATTTCTGTGTTCAGAGAGGATAAAGTCCTGAGGAGGGGAGTGCTGGCTCAGAAAGGAAGGTGAGGAGGATGGGGAGTGGCTGGGAGGCAAGGAGTGCCAGTGGGGTAGACTGTGGGTGATTGCAATCCTTGACACCCCACAGAGGTGGGGGTTGATTTGGGTGTTGAGATCCCATCCCATTCACAGTCTAAGGTGAATGCTTCATGGTGTGGCTACCAAGGTATCCAGGTCTAACACAATTATTAATACTTTTTTAAAAAATGTAATTTTGTTCTAAAAGATAGGGTTATTATTTGTAATGTCATCACCTGACTGAAAGTCTGCTTTCCTGTTCTGTAAAATGCTATAAATTATAAATTACACAAATTTTTATGTACTGCTATTAAAAAAAAAGCTATGCAATTCAATTTTGAGATTTGCAAAAGAAAACGGCTTCTGAGACTCAGTAAAAAAACAAAAAAAAAAACAAAAAAAAACAAAAAAACTTGGTACTGTGCTAGGAATTTTTGTCTCTTCTGTCTCATTTCACCCTAAGAGTAGTCTTCTCATTGCTCCCACTTTCACAGAGTAGAACACAGGTCTTAAGGCATGCACCTGTGCCACATACAGCCAGAGAGTCATGGCATCTGGGTCTGTCCTTGAAAATGTCCCATGACCAGGTTCCTGCCCTCAGTGACATTGCCTCTGAAGGAGCCAGGCCATCACTGTCCGTTGTTCATTGCCTTATTGTCTTCATAGGCTTACCCTCACCAAGCCTGCCATGAAGTCTCAAGCTCCTGCTGAGTGCAGGGATATGCCCTCTGTTTGGAAGGTCTGGAAATCCCTTAGGGACAATCTCTGGAGCTCTGCCCATTCATTTTCTGGTTTGTAATCTTCCTTGATTCAGGATCTTTCCCTGACCCATCTCCCTTTTCCCAAACTCAGCTTGGTGATTTGATCCAGATTTTGTAACATCATCCTTGACCCTGAACTTTATTTTTCTTACATCTTCCTTGCTTCCTCCCATTTCTCCAAGGTTTTAACTCTTTGACATCCTCCTGTCTTGTGAAGACCCTTCTTCATGCATTCATCACTTCTCAGCCCTATTTCACACCCCCTTATCATTAATGGCCTTCTAGAATCCCTGTGTGTTATAATGAAGAATGTGGACAGAAGAGAGGTAAAAGAAGAGGCTGTATGTATGGGGAAAGTCCACTGCACCAGTTTTCTTGCTTTAATTCTTGACCCTAAGGTCCCTGTCACCCACTGTGGGCTATGAATCCACAAGCCAACTTGTTGGCTTCCCAACTTGTATCATCATTGTATATTTTCTTGCCTTCTGTCTTGACCTCTTGGCTACCCTTTCATAACTTTCCAGCCTGAGGAAGGCAACTGTATTTTAATGAAATCTTCCACAACTCTGAAACACCCTTGTTCCCTCCCCTCCCAGTCGCTGAGTCATTCTTTCCTTTAACATTTCTTCTCAAAGACTTCCCCCAACCCTGGAGATGAAGGATGGTACTTGGCACTGTCCTCTATACCAATGTACTCCCATTTCAATAAGAAATTAAAATCACAATTTGGAAATGCCTCCTAACTGGCAAAATTATCCTACTGGAAGACACCCATTTTCTTTTCTTTCCCCTGATTAATATTCTTTGTGTCCACCCTCCACCCTTCGGATATACTCTCTCTCTCTCTCTCTCTCTCTCTCTCTCTCTCTCTCTCTCTCTCTCTCTTTGCTTGACTTTTCACAAGGACACAAAAAGGGGAACTTTAACATATTTCCACTATTTATATCCATGTAAACCTCCACTAGTGTCAGATATTAGTTGTTTTCAGTGTTTGTTCCAAGTGCCAACCTTTATCACTACAGATTCCCCAGGACAGAGACGGGGGCCGCCTCATTTCTTCATGCCACTCACCTGGAGGCTACAGTCATTATGTGCTGAATGAGTGACCAGAAGTCAGTAGTCTTCTGTGTGTCTTTAGGATATGCACTTCATGAAAGCATATACTCATTCAGCAAATATGCTTTTTCTCTGCACTGATGTGACATTACTGTACAACACTGTGTAGGTTTCAGGGGACAGTTTCTCATCTCAGCAACTGTGTGCAGCACACCACCCACCACTGAAAATCCAGAGTCCACCTACTACCAAGCTATTGCCTACCCCTACCCCTCTGGTAATCAACAGTTGTGATCAGGATCTAAACCTTTGTTTTCATTTTTGTTGTGCTTGTTTAATTGATTTTGCTTTTCTTGGTATCAAACAAATGAGTGACATCATATGGTATCTGTCTTTCTCCTTTTGACTTAATTCATTTTGCATAATTCCCTCAGGTTCAAGTATTTATTGACACCTTCTATATCCCAGAATTGTGTTAGGCATGGTGGCTATAATGATGAAAAAAACAAAAATCTCTGTCCTCTTAAAAGTTTCCCTTCTAATGGAAAATGATTATTTAAAAATCATTAAATTAGTGTCTAATCACCTAATACTAGACTCTAATGAAAGTGCCTTGAAATTACCAAAAGTTGAGTTCATATTCATAGTAGTTCTAGGAAAGCTAAGACATTATGAAATAAAGTCCACTGTCTTCCATTAGACATTGGAAAGTGAAACGAGACCATTATTTAACAGCGTCATTGAGGTGTAATTTATATGCCATACAATTTACCCATTTAAAGTAGACAATTTTAAATTTTTTACTATAATCACATAGTTATATAACTATTGTCACTATCTACTATGTAATTTCAGGGCATTTTCACCATACATAACACACACATACACACACACCCCAAAAACCCACACTACTAAGTTGTCACTCCCCATTTCTTTCTCTCCCAGTCCTTAGTAGCCACTAATCTATTCTCTGTGCCTGGATTTGTCTATCAGCCTACTCTGGATATTGCATACATGAAATCATACAAAGTGTAATGTCTTTTTTATTAGCTTCCTTCACTTAGCATCTTTTCAGGGTTCATCCATGTTGTAGCATGTAGTACTTCCATTACACTGAATAGTAGTCCACTGTATAGATATACCACCTTATTTGATTCATCTTTTGATAGACATTTGGCTTGTCACTGCTTTTTGGCTATTATAAATAGTGCTACTATGACTATTAGCATACATGTTTTACATGAATATACACTTTCATTTCTCTTAGTCATAGCCTTAGATGTCAGATTATTGATCATCAGGTCACATGACAACTCTATGGAGAACCACTAATGTAACTGTCAAACTGTTTTCCCAAATGACAAATTTTACATTTCCCCCAGCTATGAGGGTTGATATTTCCCCACATCATTGCTAACAGGATGGCTTTTGATTATAGCTATCCTAGAGAATATGAAATAGCATTTCATTGTGATTTTGATCTGCGTTTTCCTTGATGGTTAATGTTGAACATCTTTACATGTGGAGATGAGAACATTTTATTAAGCCTTTGAATCAGCTTATTGACTTGGTTCCCAATATCGTGTCTGAATATCATAGGTACTCAAAATCATTTGAGTGAATATAAAAGTGGAGCAAGCAAAGTGCTTTGGAGGACAATGCCTCCATTAGAAGAAAGATGGCTGCATGAGAGATAATGTTTTGCAAATATGAAGCAATGTATTTTCCTCTCTCTCACCCTATCCTGCTGTCTTTAACCATGTTCCATTTGGATGGAGCCTCCCTTCCCAGAGGCTGGGTCAGGAGGCCCGTTGCCCAGTCTCCTAGAATAAAGGGAGGAAAGGGGAACATAAAAGAGGATAGTCAGCTCAGTTGCCAAGATTTGGGGAGAGATTTATAAAATCGTTTGAGTTTCCACTAATATGGCAAGAGCTAGGACTGGCAGGCAGATTGTGGAGCTTCTATCACTCTGTAGGGGGATGCTCATTTGCTGCCAAGGAATAACTATAAGGATGGCTCTGGAAAAAAGATAGGGTGTGCATGAGGGACAGGGGTAGGATGGTTTTAGAAACATCCCAGTAAGTTGAGGGGAACCCTTAGGAAAGGGCAGGTAGCCCTGAAATACGGGGAGACCCAGAGAACTGAGAGGGTGGAGCTGGTGCAATCAGCTTGCAAGGAAGTATAGTTTGCATTCTGGATCTTCTACTGTTTCTGTGTAAGCAAAATGTTTAGATGAGAGCCAGAGGTCATTGGGGGGTGAGCCTATAGCTGGTCTAGAGACGTGACTTGTAGGCAGGGAGGTAGAGACCAAGAGGGGCCTATGGCCAGCAAAAGCAGGCCAGCTAAGGAATCACACTCGATCCTGACCACATCAAGAAGAGAACAAACCTCAATCTGAACTGTCAAGGCTGGAGGGTGAGCAATACCAGGGCAGGCCAAGGGCTTTACACTGAGACTTCACAACCCAGAAGACCCAGAGGGGGTTCTCATCTCTTCTCTTCCAGTGAGAGGCAGGGACAGTGACTACCATTTATTTTAGAACTAGTTGATACCTTCCTGGAGGAGCAAGAAGGGGGCTGAAGTGGGAGGGTCTGGGGGGCTGGGGAGCTACCTGAAAGAGCAAGTACAAAGTAGGCACTGGATGAGACCAAAGTAGCTATTCAGCTACCTAACAGGTGGGGTCTTGAGAGAAAGCCCAGAGTACAGACAAACCAGAAGAAATCACACTCACACTGTGATAGGGAACTGGTGCCCTTGCCCCACAGGTCTGTTTATGACTGGTAGCTCAGCAATGAATGGTCCCCTGGCAGGACCACCAGGACACAGTATAAATGTGACCTAAATCTGAGAGGGTGACTATGTCTGTGGCTGTTTCTAGAAGCCTGTGTGGGAGTCAAGGAGAATCTGGTCAGAGAATTTCCCTCCTTTGACCAGAAAAGCAGTTCAAAGTGTATGTCATCTGTCATCTTTGGCTGTGATTCTTTCAAAAGATTTTGGAGGTATGCAGATAGATCAGATTAACAGAGGTTCCTTCTGATTTCTGAGACCTCACTTTGTTTCCAGTGCTGTGTTAACTCTTATATATGTCACTGAATCCTCTCAGCAACCCAAGTATTAGTTGCATCTTATAGAGAAACCAAGGGCTGGATAATATTTCTTAGGGCCTACTGTGGGTAAAGGAATCAACCAATATTTGAACACAGTGATCTAATTACAGAGCCTGGACACAAGCACAGTGTATACTGCTTCTCATTTATTTGCCTAAAATGTTCCCTTGGAGTTGAAGCAAGATCTGATCAAGAGCTGTTTTTTGAAGAAAATGACAAATAACTCATTTTTATTTGCTAAAAAATAAAACTTGTCTTTTTCACAACAATAAGGATGGTTAAGTAGAAAAATGACATGTAACCAATATAGTGAAGAATCAAAGTGACAACACTTCTCAGTCACTCTTCCCTGAATACAAGCTGACTCTGGAAAACTCAAGATATTGGCTTTGTTGATTATGCAACTGTCTCCAAAAGGCATGATACCCAGTTGAGTTCAAAGCAGATATATGTCCACCCATCCATCCACTCAACTTTTCACTTATCTCTTTACCTACTACCCTTCATATTCATTTACTGTCCATCCCTCTACCCACCCACCCATCATCCTCTACCCAGCCATTCATCTTCCCATTCACCCACCTATTTACCCATACACCACCCACCCATTATCTACCCACCACCCATCCATCTACCATCTATTATTCATTCATCCATTCATCCACCAAACACCCCCCTATCCAGTTTTCTATCTCACAGTTACTGAACCTACCACATGCACTGGGGATTCAAATTAACAAGGCTGTTCCTCCCTTTGAAAATTTCACAGCTGGGGCAGAAGCCTCAGTGTACAATATAAATGAGTACTTAAAACTAGGTTAGCATTCATGGAGTGCAAAGTAGACAGGAAGAGGGGGTGAGAGAGGTGGGCAAGAGAAGGGATTTTTCCTGGAGTGAGCTACCTCAGATCATCACAACCACTCTTCATTAAGGTCTCAGTTTAAATATCACTTCTTCAAGGCATCTTGTGCATTCATTTATTCTAAAATTGATTTTACTTCATTTCTTGGTTTCTTGAAACTGAATTTTTCTTTCTTTGTCCTTTGACTTGCATGCATGCATGCATGCGTGCTTGTGTATGTGTGTGTACGAGTGCTGTCTGCAATGCCTCAGGTATGATGTGGCCACATAAGAAGAGACCGCACTTATTTCTTTCCAAAAATATATTTCCAATACTTAATACATGGTGGATTCTCAGTTTTTTGCCTGAATGAATAAACGCTGGAACCAGATCATAAAGAGCCAGAGCAAAAAGTCTGAACTTTGTCAAGGAGGCAGTGAAGACCAATGGAGAATGTCTGAGGAAGGATGAGGCATGGCCAGATCTGTGACTAAGGATAAGCAAGAGCTATTATGAGCAGGGTTAAGAGAAATTGAATTACAAAGAAGAATAGAAGCAATCACCTTAGATAAGGGCCACGATTTTGCTAGCCTGAACCAAGACCTTGATGGTTGGGGAGGAAAGAAGAAAGATGTAAAGAATGCTTAGGTGAACTCTCTAGGACATGCCTGGGGGAGGGAAAGGACATCTAACTAAGATCTGTAGTTTGGGATACTCTGTAACCACTGTGCTGTCATTTATGAAGGCAAAGGGGATTTAAGAGACATGAGCTGGACCAGAAGTATACACAAGACACAGGAAGACAGGAGAGCATGAGCACTGTTAGGAGAGAGGACCTAGGACAGGTCCCTGAGAGACCCTGGACTCGAAAAGGTGATCGATTACAGGATAAGAAGGAGGACAGGGTACCCAACAAGGGCAGATAAAGAGGAGAGGGGGAAAAAATCAAAAACAAAAATAAGAAACAAGTGCTATTGTTGAAACCAGGAGGAGAAGAACAGTCTAGAATGGGACTGAGAGTTCTATCATGCATGGGGTCAGGAGAATGCACAGAAGAGAGTGGTGGAGACTCCAAGCCAGACTGACCTTCAGCTCCAGCTATTCAGAAAGACAGATGCACTGGGCAGATCTTTTGGTGGTTAAAAGAGAAACCAGAGGCAGGCAAGCTACATGAGCTTTCCCAATCAGTAAATGTCCAGTCAAATAGGAGCAACTATACTTGATGAGGAGCTTCAGTAGACTGTAGAGCTTCAGGCCACATCTGGCTCATAGGTCCCAAGTCTGCAACCCTGGCACTGGAGATCATGGGTGAGATTTTCCAAGAGTGGGGAGGGTTGTTGGGAGGAGGACTCCAGAAAGTGGGAAGAAGTTCTGGGGAATGCTGGTTTTCTTTAGGGGTCTGGTGAGTGAGGTGGCAGCAAAAGGGCCCCATGTGGAGTGGGAATTTAGCCAGTTTGGTCACTGAAGGGAAAGATCATGCTCACCCTCTTGTCAGAGAACTTTAGGACTGTTATTGGTTTTTTTCCTTTGAATTAGAAAACTATCTGGATAATAATAAAGTGAAATGTGAGTTCCTCCTCATTGATACCACCCCTACTCTGCAAGTGTTTTCAGGTTTTCACATATGTAGTGACACACAGACTTCTTGAAGTTAATTATGGGGTAATTCCATACATAATACTATGGGGTTTCCTCTTTTCTCAATCTGTGTACTTTCATAGTTAGCCTCTTTGTTATGGATGGCTGGTAACTGCTTGGCTGTATAATCTGTCATTCCATCGTTGATGCAACATGGGGTCAAAATTCTTGCTATTGCAAACGTGCTGCATGAACCTCATACACTCATTTCTGGGTATCGGTGTGAGTCCTTACATAGAGCAAATTATCTTAGTAATGAACTTGCCTATTAGAGACTGTAATGAGTTTCCTCAAATCACTTGGTGAATCTGTATGTTTTTTCTTCTGGGTCGGGGAATGAAAATGCAGGGAAGAAGAAATAGTTCCAAGGAAGCTTATAGATTAAAAACAAAGCTTTAAGATAGCCCAATTTGATGAAGATACACATTTCTTTTTTTATCAACATGTTGTAGGTAGAACCATATTGATGGGTAGGTAACTTAGTCCCTAAGCAGATAAATATAGAACAAAATCAAATAATTCTTAGAGGGATTAAATGATAATCGATCCTTCTAGGTTGATCATTTTTCTTTGAGGTGTAAAGTTAATGTTTGAAGAAAGTACTGATTCCCAGGGGCCCGTTTAAACATGTTAAAAGAGGCACAGTGTGGAAAATTTGTTCCCAGACTTCAGAGAGACCAAAGGTTGAAGACCATTAAATTTTTTTTTCAACATGATCATGCTCCTGGGATTTGGTGTTTAATCTGTGAAGTCATCAGTTTAATTACACTTTCAGAAGATCACCTTTTGGCACATAGGAGGGAAAACCCTCTCTCATTTCTACAGAGAACACAAAAACATGCAGTAAAAACAAAAATGGAGTATAAACAACCTCTTTGCTGGTGGGGGGGGGTCCTTTCATTTCCAATGCCCTTAGCTCAGAGTGCCCTCTTCTGGGCTCAAGCTCCACTACACCAGCAGGGCCCAGTCCACCAAGAGGGATAAATCTAATTTCAGTTTGAAAAACTGCTTCAGCTCTCCAATTATAACTTCAGCACATTTTTTTTTCCCACTGCCTCGGCAACTGAAACCTTAAGATGTTCTTTCTCAATACTTGCACTTTATTTGCTGGCTACATAGGACTCTGTCTCCTCTGTAAGAATGGTTCCTTGGTTACTATTTTTCAAAATAACCTCCTGAGATCCAAGTTAAGTCCACTTAAGATGTTTACTGTTGGAAATGCACTCATAATTTTGGATAAGTGGAACTAGTTCTATAAGTCAAAGGAGAACAACAAACAGTTCTATGTGTCATTACCTGTGTGTTTGAAAAAATATTTTTAAGGATTGCTGTCCCACTTCACAATGTCAACAGAACCATAAGTCAGCCTTACAGTCCCTTTGCTCATTTAACAAATATTTGTTAAGCACCTATTATGTGCCAGGGAGTGTGCTAAGAGCAGATCAGAAGATGTGCTAAGAGCAGGTAGAAGATGAGGACAGTGTTGTTTCAATCAATCATGTTTGATGACTAGGTAGTGTCTTTATTGCAAAGTTCTTGGGACTCAACTAATATCATAATGAGTTACTGGAGCCTCAATAACGCTCTTTCAAATGACCTATTAATCCATCATGTGCCGGTACTATTAAACCTAACTAGGTTAAACCACTCAACTTAGAATGGCTTCTGATTTCTTAAAATTAGAAGGCTATTCAAGCCCACAAGGAACATGCTCATAATCTGTTATGATAGGGAAGTGGAGGGAAGATGAAAGAAATAAAAAGGATTTTCCAAATAACTGCCTACTTTCCTTGGAGCTAGAGTGGCCAGGGCCAAGACCAGGCCCTGTTTGGTTGTGGGCTGTATCTTCACGAATCCTGCTGGGTAGGGACTGGGCCTCAAACCCACTGCTAAGTCCTCGGCCTGCTCATCTCTGTACAAAAAAGACACCCCCTTCTCATTTTCTCTCATTCAGGAGTGGGGACTATTTGCCAGACAGAGAGGCATCAGGTCCTGGAAAGGGTAGGCCCCAAAGACAGAGACACTTACTTGCTATCAGACCACAACATTATAGGAGTCATAGACACCTATAATGGTGTCTTTGGCAGCCAAAGGGAATGAGCCAGGCCAGGTCATCTAAGAGAGACAAGGAAAGGAGGCAAGGTCAAGGATGATAAGGAGTCAAACTCAAGCACAGTTTCCAGGACGATTCTACTAGCTATTTATGTTCCAATTTTCATTAAACTCCAAATGAACCTCAACTAGGCATATGACCTTTCTACCTCACGCCTCTGGATTTATAACTATACTATGATAATCTTTCTGAAAGTCGTGGCCCCTCTATTCTGCTAACCAAATTATATGTGGAGAAAAAGCTGCCATTCTCTTTAATATCACTCCAGATTTCCAAGGGATGATTCTGAATGATTGATGATTCAGTCTATCGAAAGTTCTGAGTTTCCAAGTGCCCTTTCCTAAGTCATACTGTTCAATTAAATCCAGTTCATTCAATTCAACTCACCAAATATTTACTGAGCTGAGCACTGTGCCCTCAGGAAATTCACAGACCAAGGGATGAGACAGACAAATAAACAAATCATTTCAGTAGAGCGTGGTAAGTGCGATGATAGAATTATGTATAAGGCAAGGACTTTCAGACGCTAATCGGAAAAGTGTACAAGCAAAAATAGAACTTAAACTCTGGCGGGCACCATGGAGAAGCAAGAGGCACAAAAGTAGTTTTAATGGGTCACCTGACTGGACTAGGGTGTCTAATAGGACATCCTTGATGAAGTTGCAATTGAGACCTTATAGGTGGGTTGGTGCAAATTAACTGTACAGTGGAGTTCGAGAATAGTGGTCCAGGCAGAGGGAAGGGAAGAGGGTGTGCAAAGGAACTATGGAAGGAGAGCACACAGTGTGTCTAAGGGACTGAACCAAAGCTTGGCTAGCACCTAAGCTGAAGGAGGATAGTGGATGTGGAGCCAGGCAGGTCCCACACGGGGATCCCACAGAGATTCTGCTCAACCATGGTATTTACTTCTTTATGTTCATATGTGCAAATGGGATCAGAGCAGCAATGTCTATATGAACAAATGAATCCATATCAGAGGGATGTGCTATAATTATCAGCCACTATTACTGTTGGAACTTTCATCCTCCTCATCTCACCAGAAGGAGCCTGTAGAGGGGCCCAGGTGAGACATTTCTTCAACATTTTATACTGGCTATGGTTCCATAAAGGCCTCAGAGGCCACAGAAATTAGCGCAAGCTCCTGTATGGGCAACCGCTAGCTTTCTGGAGACATTCTGGATGAATGAATGGCTGGGCTGCTGACCACAGGGCACAAAAACAACTACCAAGAGTTTATCCCCAAATACCCAGAAAAAAAAAAATGAGACAGAGGAAAGAGGACAGTGCCTTCCTCTATAAATGGAAAATTACACTGAAAGAAAACAAACCCTATTTGATGTGAACCCATTTTTGACTCTGTCTGGAAATCCAGGACTGAAGGAAGTGGAGGGGACAGGGAGTGACAGGTGTGCCCAGGCAGAGACTGGAGGCCCCCGGGAGCACCATGTGCTGCTGCCGGATGGCAAGGAAGGGTTGCCCCTTGCCAAGGCCCCCACAGTGTAGACACAGTGTAGACACAGACCCGGGCATATCTGGACTGCTCTGGGCTATGATGCAGGCTCTGGCTGCAAATGTTGGCCCAAAGCTGAGATGGGCAGCAGGGAGATGAGCAACATGGGGGCAGGGAGACCTTGGGGGGACGGGAGCAATGCTGGACTCCTTCTGCTTCCTGAAATAGTTTTAAGAGAACTTCCATCATAGGGTATAATCCATGTGGTGAATGCTAGCTTGAAAATTAGTCAGTACTCTCTTCAGAACAGTTAGGAGCCTCCACAACCTACGACTTTCAGCTCTAGCTACAGAACCATTTGCTGTGTGACCCGAAGTCATTTCTGAGCACCTGGGTGCCTCGTATTTCACATATTTCTCATTAGAAAAGAACTGATGAGCCCTTAGGGTTTAAATGACTCTACTTCAAAAATAGTAATAAGAGGTCAGAGTTGGTGGGACACTTTCACTATGTACCAGACCTTGTTAAGAACCTTTCTGGGAGGTTATAACCCAAAAAGAAGACTTGGAGTCCGAATGTTTGGGTTCACACCCCAGACCTTCCCTTTCCAGGATATATGGCTTTGATAATGACATAAGTTCCCTAGACTTCTGTTTCCTCTTCTGCAAAACAGGGGTGTTCGTAATACCTAACTCTCAGAGTTTCAGAAGGACAGCTAGAAGAGGTCACACAGGAAGAGGCATTCAGCAGAGTGTCTGAAAACAAACATGTAATACACATTCAAGTTTATCATTATTACAAATTCTGTCTATGCTACCTGTACTCTGTTTTATAGTCCAGGGTGCTGGGGCTAAACAAAGACGACATGTCCAGAGAGTGGAATATTATTCATAATAAGAAGAAATGAGTTATCTAGTCAAGAAAAGACAAGGAGAAAACTTGAATGTGTGTAACCAAGTGAAAGAAGTCAATCTGAAAAGGCTACTCACTGCATGATTCCAACTATATGACATTCTGGAAAAGGCAAAACCATAGCAACGATACAGAGATCAGTGACTGGTGGGAAGGTAGAACACAGAGGATTTACAGCATTGTAAGATCCGACAATAGTAGACACATGTCATTATTCATTTATGCAAACTCACAGAATGTACACCAGCAAGAACTAGCTGTAATATGTGCGGGATTTGGGTGAGGAAGACATGTCACTGTAGGTTCATCAACTGTAACTGTGTGTAGACATTCATAATGGGGAGTCTATTCTCTTTGGGGGCCAGGGGTATATATGAGGAATTTTTGTACCTTCCTCTTAATTTTACTGTGAACCTTATACTGTTCTTTAAAAGACAGTCTATTAACATAAAAAGAAAAAAAGATTCTGTGACAGTTCCTAAAAAGCAGAGATCTCACAATGTTTGAAACCACTGTCAGGGATCTTGCTCCACTTCCCTTAGCCTCAAGGGTCAGTCTGTGCTCCTGTGGGCTGAAGCAGGTCACAGCAGAGAAGGAGGTTGAGAGACTCAGGGAGAAGAGACCTGGGTGCCTCTGGGTGATCTCCATATATTGAGATCACCTTGGTGATGGAGCTACCTTGGTCAATAGGTAGCTCCTCAGCGCTTGAAGAAGAGCAAGTTCTCTTCTACCTATGGCCTCTATATCCTTTCTGAGACATTGGTTCTGCTTGAAAGGCATTATGGTTGGTATAGACACTGCCTCACCACCATCCCTCTTGTTAACACATACTCAGTCCCTCATTGAGGGTAGTTTGCTGGCATGTATAGTAGATATGCATATGTGAGGGTCAAGCTGTGCATTTTTGTTTAAAGTTTAAAATGTCTGCCCTCGGACTCATCCCTGCCCTAATAAGACAAGAAATCCCCATTTTTCACTTACATGCACTTGTAGAATCTGTTTTGTAGCTGATTAAGTATGTTGACCATATTTTCCCATGAGAGTAACAGAGTGATTGAGGGCTATGTATTTAAGATCTCTATCAATAATGTGATTTTAAAGCAATATTCAGTTATAATAAACCTCTGTTAGAGTTTCAAATAATGAGACTATGAGCCAAATGGAAAAGTATATGTATTGATTATAAAAGGAGCAGAATATAATAGTCATAAGCAGCAGTCTCACCACTGTAGTCAGCACTTATTGGCCACATAAGTTTCAAGTTCTGGGTTTAAGCAAGCAATTTCTGTCATCATTTTAACAGATGAGGAAACTGAAGTTCAGTGATGTTATGTGACTTTCCCAGGTCACATTTCACTAAACAGACAACTCCACAGATTCTTCTTAACTGCCATATTCACCTTCAATGGCCACTGGGACCTTTGGCACATGTTATCTTGATAATTCCCCCATGGATTTCCTCTGCCTTCTACTTAAAAATACAGAACACAAATGCCATCTCCTAGCAAAGGGTGCTGTCCAAGTTACCCATTTAGAGGATAGACGGCTAACAAAATCAATGTAGGCTATTTAAAGATCAGAACTTACTGAATTTATTTGCTGGTAAACAACAAACATTGCAGTTAATTAATAATTTTTTAAAAAGACAGACATATAATATTCAGAGAATGAAAGCAAACTGCAGAACTGCACTCACTGCTTATGAATACATTAGGTGTGCATCAGCATGTTCACATACACATCACACACACACACACACACACACACACACACACTTCCTAATGAAGATTGCCTCAGAGGAAGTGGGATAGAATTGTTATTTGAAAATAAATGGAAATAACAAGGGAAACTTCAACATCCCCACTAATAACTTATTTCTTTTACATAAAGAAGATTGGAAGTAAACCTGAAAAAAAAAAAAAAGTTAACATTTGTTCAAGCTGGGTAGCAAGCACACAGGTGTTTCTTATTATTTCTTTGTTTTTCTTAAATAAAAAAGAAAGACACCCCTACCTCCTTGGTCACCCAGTTTCCTTCCCTGAAGGCAGTCTGTTATTTTCCTTGCTCTTGCTTGGTCACTCTATGCATTAATGAGCACATAAATTTAATCTGATTCTCTCCAACATTCCCAGGACCTGGTCTTATCAATTAAATTCTTTTGATCTTCAATCTAGTCAGTCAATTTCCCTGTAGTTTTCTTCTTATTGACAGTCAGACAGCTCCTTCAAGAAGAGGAAAGCTTCTCTTCAATCTCACTCCCTCAAAACACTCCCTTTCTCCTAAGGCGGCCACCTTACTCGTCTAGGGTGCTATAAACTTGCTACCTCCACCCTCTGTCCACTACTGAGCCTCCCCTCTCGGCAGCTTGCCATGGGGCAGGGAGGGCCTCCACAACCAATTCCTTGATTTCTCTGAAACTGTTACTTTCCTCTCTCCTTTCCTGACCTTGTCTTCTGCCCACATTCTCTATCAGATTCTCTTTTCTCACTTCATTATCTCTGCTCCCCTTCTCTCACCCCCAATAAAAGGCCCCTTTATACTACAGAGATTCTTCCCTTCTCTTCTGGAGCCCCTACCTCCAGTTCTCAAGGAGCATTTTGGTGAAGATGTACACTTCCTTGGAGTTTTTTTTTCTGTGGCTTCAGAAACCCAGCTACCTGAGAGGCAGGCCCCTCTCAGTGTCCTGGAGACTTGGTTAAGTCAACCTGCAAAGTCAAAGCATTAACTCCTCAGGGATTTTGCATCCCTGCCAAGTCAGTGTGGTTCCAATTTAATATACATATGAGTCAACTGCTCCTTCTGGTTCTCTACTCTGGGGTGGGACCTGAGAGTCTCCAAGTAGAACAGGTACCTGGGTGATACCTATGTTTTCTGATCCCAGGACTCCACTTTGAGTACCAATACACTAAAGGATTTCCATGTTCTAAGTCAAGAGTTCTTAACTCTCCATAAAAGTCAGAACCACCTAAGCATGGGTACGGGACAAAGCATTGTTAAAATTTCAAATAAATTAACTCCTCTTTTGTAAAACCAGACAAATAAATCAGGATTTCTAGGTGTGTGGCCCAGGCATCTGCTCTCTACACATTACTACTGAGTAGTGCCAATATGGGTTATAATTGTGCTAAGGATCACAAAGAAGGTGATAAGATAAACAGGTGTCTTAGTAGACATGGTAGTGATAAAACAGAAAAATGAACATAATTATTAGTGAGTATTCAGATAAATGCTATAAAGAGAACAGTGGGGCTCTGAGATAGAGAAAAGCTGATAAGGGACAGATTAGGATGGATACTTTCTGCAAAAGTTGACTTCTGAACTGTAAGCCATGAGGAGGTGGATAAGCAAAGATTTAAGGAGTAAGGAATGAGGCCAAGGGACAGTGCTTGAATAGAGGAACCTGCAAATGCAAAGATGACGTGACAGGCCCATGTTTGGAGAGTTCAAGGAAGAGAAAGAAAGCCAGTCGAGTAGGTGAAAGGTGATGAACAAGAGAAGAGAGGCAGGAATAAGATGGGGAGAGGGATGGGCTTGATAACAAGCCAGCAGGATACATCTTATTATAGACAGAGCAACAGGAAGACACTCTAAGGCTTTATGTACCAAAGGCATCTTAAGCAAACTGCTATATGAGGATAAGAACTGAATGAAGAGATAGGGAAAGAGGCTGGGCTTGGAACTTAAGTTTAAGAAGCTAACTATTGGGCTTAGAACAGAGTAGAGCTCATGGAGAAGGTAGAAGGGGTCCACTTGAGCATCAATTCTGGAGATAACACTAATATAGGAACTTGATGAACTGAATGGGGGCTAAGTAAAGGAGAGAGGAAGAGAAAGAATGACATCTATGTCTGGGGTTGCAGGACTGAGGGAATTTACTAAGATTTTAAATACCTGAGGTAAATGCTGGGGGATTTGGTAGGGAAAATCAAAATTCTGTTTGGGTCATCTTAAGTTCAAGATAATTACTATACATCCAAGAGGAGATGTTTAGCAGTAGGGGTAGGATGTAAGATCTGGCTATAAATTGTATTTCCAGTCTTACCCCTCTCCTGTGAACTTATCAGAGGAGACCCATGCTAATTCAGAATGTACTGTTCCCTATTTTCACCTTGCATTTTCCCCAGCTCTGTTCCTGCCTACACCATAACCTCTGTCCAGTGTGAACCTTCAGTAATTACATAAACCCACTCAAGTTGTCCCTCCTCCCTCATATTTCTGTTAAAAGCGCCCTGTGCCTCCTGGGGACTCCCATCAAAACTTGATGCCTTGTTCATGGGAGTAATCACACCCTCCCCCGCCCCCATGGGTTACTCAGTGTATTTACTTGCTCTGCAGGGTTGCAAGCTTGGGAGGGTAGGGCTTGCACCCTATTCTTTTATCATATCTTCCATGACATCCAGAAATGTACCCAGTCTACAGAAGACTACTCATTATATGTTTGAATAAATGAGTGATCAGGACACGTCCTGAAATGACAGTATGAGGTTAATCTGGTCAGCAGTGATCAAAGTGGGAGATTTTCTTAACCCTAGAACAACAGATGAGTGCTCTGTCCCTGGCTCACTGGTGGAGAACCACCAGGCACAATGCCAATGATCTTAGTCTATGTTTGGCTTCATTTATCTCTAAGAAGTAATGTAGGTAGCCTACTTTAGGTCTCTTTTTAAAAAAAAAATATCTGAGTCTACCTATGAACTCACTAGAATGAAAAAATAAACAAATAAATCTCGGTTATTAGGAAAGCGGATGGTATGTTCTTTCCTAAGTAAAAAATTACATTTGCAATTATCACCACTGCTGCCCAGGCCTGACTTTTATAAGACAGGCCATTGGTTTACTTCACTTAATGTGGGTGTGTGTACATTTTGCTGGTGCCCTGGTGTGTGTTGTATCCTGATCATTTCATGACCTTAAGCCCAACCTTAAACAAAGGCTGAAGCAGTCAAGGAGGTCACTGAAGGGAGATGGTAAAAGAACATTACGAGGCCAGCTGCTACTATCTATTGACAAACGTGTTGGTTACATGCCAAACATACAGTAAGGGCTTTATACAGATGGATTCATTTTCCAAGTGACCTTGTAGTTAGTACTATTATTTAACCCATTTTACAGATGAGGAACATGAGGATCAGAGGTGAAACAACTTACTCAGGGCACTTAGTAACTAAAGACGTGGGATTCAGAGCCAGGCTTCGGGATGCCAAAGCCTGAGTAAGAAGTCACTATCACTTTCTGAGTCTGATTCCAGTTCTTTTGGTCCCACCATGCCTGCTGTAGGTAGAGGAACACAATGCTTTTCAACACCCCAAAGTGCAAGATGCTGGTGATGAGCTAATTCAGAGGTGTCGTTCAAAGCCCTGCTATGACTGAGCTGTCTGCGGGACTACGATGCTCAGAGCAAAGATGCTGTCATCGGTCGTTAGGGAATACTCACTTCATTGTGTCGGGCTCCACCTAAATGTTTTTTTTATTGTCTGCTCTTCACCATGAGTAATGCCACTTTCCATTTTAAGCTGGGAGCTGCAGGAGATGACCATGCTATAAGCCAGGGTTTAAAGCTAAGTGCTGCCTGGGGGATTACTCACCCACTTCAAGACACAGCCAACATCACACCCTCCCACTCAGGATACGGGGCTAGGATATCCTCTTCCTTGCCAAAGCCTGAAGGAAATCTGGTTTCCCCTAGAATCCGACCAGGCAGGGCTCCTGATGATCAGAAATCAGACTTAACTGTTTCTCCAAGCGAAACTACCACTATGCTTGTTCCGATCCCATCCTATGTACTACAGTTCTGATGTTTTTATTTATGTGGCATTTGTGAGAGTCTACTATGTGCCAAAAACTCTGCTCATGACAGTGATACTACAATGTCCCTGACAACTTGGACCAGTCCTTAGAGCACTAATAGGCTAAGGGGAGATGAGCAGACAATTATAATAAAATGTCATTAACAGTGAAGGGTCATAAATGATATGACATGAGATAGATGCTCAGGGAGTTTGGGAACCAAGAGTTGAAAGATTTATGCCATGGCAAGGATGTAGAACAAGTAGAACTATTTAGGTTTCTTAATTGTAAGCAGCCAAAACTGACTTTGACTTATAAAAGCAGAAACAGAACTTAGAGCAGCCGTGGTTGTCTGCAGAATCACTGGGAAGGTGTGGTGGCCCAAGACTATACTGCAGGAAGGGCCCACTCAGACTAAGACCTATGGAGGGATGGGGGGTTAGTGGGAAGGGGAGGAGGGGGGACAGGGGGATCTGAAATGGGGATTCAGACGCTGGGCAGTCAAAAAAGATGACCAATGTCCAGGATAGCAGGTAGAGGTGAGGAAGGTGGGGAGGAGAGGGCTGTCTCAGAATGACCTAAGATAGTCTGAGTCAGAGAAACCAAAAGGAACAGCTTAAAGGGAGTGCTGACTTATTGAGGCAAGAGGCCCAAGGACCAGGCAGCCTGACTCTCAGGGATTTCCTTAGTGAGTGAAGTTTGGTGACCAACCAGACTTAGACACCTCTGTGGAGAAACAAGCTGCATGCCAGCAGGTAAGCAGGAACTATGTCTTAAGCCTTTCCTTTCTTATAGTGTTCCTGGGGTCATTCTGAAAGGCCACAGTTCTCAGCATCTGCATTGAAATTACAGGGTCCAGCTAAACCAAAAAATGTTCTCTGCATAAGAGTTAGAAAACTGGATTGGAACAAGTCAATGGGGTAATGAAAATAGCCAAACTTTACTGCTTGTGTTAATGTGAGCTCACATGTATTGCTTCATTAAGTCCTCATAAGTCTACTCATTTAGAGATGAATAGAGGTATAAAAATGGTAAATGACTCAGTCAAGATCCTATTATTATCAGATGTGAGCTGAGACACAAATGCAGATCTACTTTTCTGTAACCAAGAGTCCACCAATAGAAGGCAAGATGTGAGAGTCATACAAGAAAAAACAGTCATCTTGGAAGAAGAATGCACTTTTTTTTTATGCTAAGTACACAATAAACCTAATCCCTTAGCTGTTACCTTTCTCATGGATACCAATTTGAATCTTAAAGTCAGTTTTTGATCCCTACTGAGAAATTTTCAGATATTGTCCAAATAAAAAGCCTGTTTTCTTAAAGGAAGGCTGGAATGAGGAACTTTCAGCAAAAACTCAGGAGATTGACCCCCAAACTCTGCTGAGAAGTATATAGAGTTATTTTGGTGGATTAAAAAAAATCTCTGACTATGCAAACAATACATGGGACTTGTAAAAAAAATAGAGATATATGGAAAAATATAAGGAAAACAAAAATTTTCAGAAACCACACCACCCAGTGATGGTTGTTGATGTCTTCTGAGGGGGTATGTGTGTGTTTGTATTTGTGTATGTACATGCATATATGTATAATTTGAGTCTCTTTGAGTCTCTTTGTATGTATGTACAGGTGGATGGATATGTGCATGTATTGCTTATTGAAGTGGAAGTCTATAATATCATAGATGCTATTGCCTACATTTCACCCTTTTTCTGAAGGAAGAATTGTTATCACAGTATTCAATTTTGCAAATTAACTAAAGAATATCAGTTAATATAGTAGATCCTGATATGGAACATATAGGCAGAAGGCATGGGATGTGCTGGGGTATACTGGGGATGCTGTATACACAAGTGCCTGGTTCTTTGAGGAAGGCTTTCATTATTAAGTATCTCTAGCTGGTAAGCATGACATCTGAAAAATGTATGTATGGAAAATGTCTAATATAATGACTAACCTAATCAAGTAGCCACTTATTTATTAGGAGAAACTTAATCCACGACTTCGACATGCATGACATTCAACAATGTTATGTAGACAAAAAACAGAAGAGCAGTTTCTAGTCCTAAGCTCCAAGTGGAATCCTGGTTCTGATCCCACTTCCCCTTCTCTGGCCTAGAGGACCTCATCTTTGTCCACATCCTAGCCAAAGGCAGTTCAAAGCCTCACAATCCAATGCACACAGCAATTTGTCTTTCTCAGGCTGGAATGCAGTTTGGCCCTTGTGGTCCTCTCAGAATATCAACTCTGGTGGCCACATGGCTCAAGCCAGCACAAAGCCAGTCTTATTTGGTTGCTGCTGTTGTCAACTCTTGGGCCACTCCATGCCGCCCATCTCCTGTCCTGTTCCCAACTCATCAAGACAAAATCCTGCCAGTTGAGGGGGCCCTGTCTGTTCCCTCTGTGAAGCCCAGACATCTGTTTTGTGTTGGGAGTCAGTGGCCGGTCAAGTGCTTTGCAGGATGCAGCTGGATTTGCTGATGTAAACAAAGTTGTGTGCATGTGAGTTTTCTGACCCTGAAAAGGCCCCACAGAACTATCCCCTAAGGCTTCCACCAGGACTTTACCCCCAGTCTAAAGAGATGGATGAAAATGAACTTGAGCTTAATTAATAAGTTACAGCCAAGCAGAGCATGGTGGTGCATGCCTGTAAGTGGCGGCCTAGGAAGCTACAGCAGGGACCAGGGATCACAGTTTGAGTCCTGCTCGGGGCAACATAGCGAGACCTAGTTTCAAAAAAATAGCTAGGCATGGTGGCACATGCCTGTAATCCCAGCTACCTGGGAAGCTGAGGCTGGGGATTGCTTGAGTCCGTGGTACCCTGGGCAATGTTGCACGGGCAAAACATGGGTCCACGGGCAAAAAATAGTGAGACCTAGTCTCAAAAAAAAAAAAAGAAAAAAAAAACAATAATAATAAGTTACAGCCAAGAGGGAAGCAAAACATCTGGTTCCTCTCTTCCCTTGCCTGGCTCCACATCACCCTTTTCTTACTGGGCACCCCAGCTCTGGAACTGAGGTGATGGGACCTCCAGGTACATCCATGTGGTGACTCTGGTATTGCAGGGTCCCCAGGCTCCCTGATGACACTGGGTGCTCTGCCTCTCGTCCCGATAGGAGCTCCTTTCTCCCCATGCACCTTGCTTGGTTTTCTTGTGTCTCACAGCATTTGATTTTTACTTACAAGGAAACAGTTAAACAATACATAGATTTTTAAAATGAATAATTTCCAGCCTCACCTTCTCGTCTACTTTCAGCTCCATGAATTTCTTGACCTCTTTATATATTCAATCTGCAAACAAAAAGCTAAGCTGTAATTCAAATTGAAACACCTCTTAACGCTGGGAATTATTTAGTTTCTCAAGATCTGGCTTTTGTTTATGAGAGAATAACAGTACCTATGCTCAAGTGTGACCAGACAAGATCACAAATTTGTCAAGTATTTAATTAGACCAAACTAATTCAAAGCTAGGCACCTTTAATTTCTCAAATCTCATAGTATGGTTTATTTTTATCAATTTCATAATAACCTTCTGTGACTGGTGACACAGGTTTTAGATTTCCAGCAGTAATACCAAGTTTCTATGTAATATGAATTCAAGCACTGATTCAACGTTTAAAATTCTAATTAAATAACAAAAAATTATAGTGGTATGCATCCAGATTATTCAGATCAAAACAACATGTATCTATAGAACCCAAACCCCCTCAAAGAAAGAAAGAAATGAGAGAAATCCCTATAAACCAACCAGAAAGCAGGAACCTCACAGCAAACAAGGACACAGTATTTACAGGAGCATTTATCTCCTTGCAATGATTTTCAGTGTCTTTTTACCACTACCAACACCAAAATAACAGCAGGGTAACAGTACGTACTCATTGTCTTTTCCCATTTTTGTGAACCCCAAATTTCCTTTATTAATCCTGGTCTCCCCATTGAAAATCACAAAGCATCCAATGTTTCTGTAGAGCAGGATTAATGGTTTCAGAAAATAAACAGGTTTCATTTCAGACTAATTTAATCAATCAAAAACTCATACCTGACTTCAGTGTGGCAACTGGCAAATTATAGTTCCTCAGATTTTGGTTCATGAGGGACTTCTAGGTACAGAGCATCTTCTTTTCAGCAAACCTGACATGGCACACAGCACAGACCCTACTCCCCCACCACCCTTCTTTCTTTCAACAAATATTTATTAAGCACACATTTTGTACCAGGCACAGTAAATATTATTATCTATGATATCTTTTTATCAGAGATAAAAAGCTGAGTGACATAAACAAGAACCCTACTATAATGGAGTAAAATCAAGGAGGGAGCAACAGTCCAGAGAACAGCTCCAACAAAACCCAAAGCAGAGTGGGGGCCCTGGCAGGAGCTAGACCTAGTTGGAGGTCAAGGCAGGTTTGTCTGAATAACATCAGAGGTGAAACCTGAGAAGCAGGAATACCTTGGGGTTTGGTAGATAGTACACAGTAATACTGGCAGAAAGAGGTGCAGCCTGAGGGAAAAGCAAGTTCAAAGGCCCAGAGGTGAGAGGAGTTTGACACATTTGTGAAATGGAAGAAGCTCACACTTGGTAGAAGTCACTGATGAACTTGATGCCAAGGAACTTTAGGGCCTTCCTGACTCACTAGGACCAAGGGAGTTCGGAAGCAGTGAGGGTCACCAGTTCCACCTCAGGAAATGACTGGAAGGTAAACTCCATGGGGCTAGGACTTCTCTGTCTTTCTCACTGTCTGAGAATGGGGTCAAAACATAAAGATTCTTAAATAACCATTTGCTGAAGTACTCTGGAGATGACTTCAGTCATCTCCTCTGGTGTCACCAAGCCCCACAAAATCATAACATCAAGCAACATCTTGAAAGCTGACTGGTCCACTCCATCCCCTCCAACTGTGTCCTGCTCCCAACCTCCCAACAATGACACAGTCCTGCAGATTTGGTAAAATACAGTAGCATGACTTGAAGGTTCACTTCAGGAGGTCATACACAAGCAGCTGATGGACAATTTGTCATCTGGTGAGTCAGGACTGGACAGAGAAGAGCAAGGACATGTGTCCTCAATGTTAGCCTGGAAGCAAAGTAACCCCAGCTCCCCAACACGGTCACATATCAGGATGCCACAGGCCTTACTTCACCCTGCTCTTGAGGATCACTGACCCCATTTCCAAAGCAGCACTCTCCCATGTGGAAATTATACAGCCTGGTATATTTGGTAGTGGGATTTTTAAATACAAATTCAGCTCATCTCCTGGCACCATGGACTGGCTAAATGGCACTTTCTTTCTCAGAGAAGGTTGCTGCTGAATCAGTATAGCCAAGACTGCTTAGCCAGAAATCTGTAAAGAACAGACAGCATGTTGGGTCTACACCCATACCTACCATCCTGAAGTCCTGCTACCTCTTACTTGGGTTACTACACCTAGTTTCCTTGCTTCTCCTTCAATTATCCACTCAGCAGTCAGAGTGACAACCTGAAAATGCAAGTCTGATGGTGGGACACACCAACCCCCACTGTTCAGTGGTTACCACATCCTTCAGATAAAGGCCTGCGGGACTCTGCATGATAGCCCTGCTACCTTCTCTAGCTTCAGACCTCTTTGTGCTCTTTCTGGAAGCATAACTTTTGCACATTTCTTTCTGCTCCATTTTCCCTATTCACTAGACAGATAAATACCCCTTTCACCGGAAAGTCTTCCCACCTCCCAGGTTCTATAGGTGACCTATTACCTGACCCCACAATGCCCTGAACTTTGCTGCTTTAACATTCAGTTCAGTGGGAATCCCCTTTATAACAGGTCTTCTTCACCAGAATATGGACTTCAAAAGAACCTCACTGCATCTACCTTTTTCCCCACTATATTTCTCGTGTCTGGTACATTATAGATGCTCATCAGATGTGTATGAGGTGAATAAATGAGTAATCAAATCATTAAACTGCTGGGAACAACTTTACCAAGTAAAATAAGACGCAAAGAGAGCCAGGTGTGGTGGTACACACCTGTAATCCAAATGCTGGGAGGCAAGAGGCCAGGGATCACTTGAATTCACAGGCTCAAGACTACCCTAGGCAACATAGCAAGACTTGGTCTCGAAAAAGCAGCTAGGCACAGTGGTGGGCGCCTGTAATCCCAGCTACCTGGGAGGCTGAGGCTGGGGATTGAGTCCACAGGATCCAGACTACCCCAGGGAACATAGCTAGACCTAGTCTCACCAAAAAATAAATAAAAAAAAAAGAAGCAGAGAGAACAGGAACCTATCATAACCTTATTGCAACTATGAGCCCCTCAGTTCAGGTTTTATTTTATTGTAGGGTATGTGTTGTGATTATGCCTGTATTTGATTCTTTACAACTGATTTTGGCTAGTTGGAAGATTTTTTTAGGCCTTTCTACCAAGTACCCCTGATTAATGAGCTAGAGGCTAAAAAACATCCTCAACAGGTCAAGATGAGCAGGTATACTTTCTGATGACCTGTGCCTGTCATTATGGAGACAGGAAGCCCCTACCTACATGGGCCTCATACAGCAAAACAGGGGGAGAAGGATCTGGGTCCTTCATCCATTCTGCCTCACCCTCTTTTATTTCCTTTCCCCCAACAGGACAAACAACAATTCAGCAAAGGAAATATGAGTAATGGAAAAAAAGAGAAAAAATAAACATATCAAAATGGGCAGTGTCCTCTGGGCCACTGCTTTTAGAGAAAACAGGGAGAGCAGATTTAGAGATATTTTAGTGACTTTGCTAAAAGGGGAAAAATAATCAAGCTGGTCACTCCCTTTTAGGCTGAATTCTTTTCTTCTATTTTGATGTAGAGAGAAAGCTTCTTCAGACCCAGGTTCTTACACCAAGGTCCAGTGATCAGAACCCTAGGGAGAGGGATTCTGCTGTGATCTCCATGTGGTCAGACTCCACACAGGGGAAGAAAGCTCAGAATGGGAGGGCAGTGTTATGCCAGGTGCTAAGTAACAAAACGTACAGCTCAGATGAGAAACTCAGGTTCACTGTGGGAACCCCAAAGTCGGGTACTGTGAAAAGTAAAACCTACAGTTTTTACTTTCAACTACAGGTCCAACTATAATTAGGATCTATAGATCGTACCTTCTGGAAGAAGGGGGGTGGGTGCAAATTCTATTCTTCCAATCACTTCACACAGTGACTTCCAATCACTTCACACAGAGCCGACCTCATAGGCAAGGACCTATGAGAGCTATGGTGAAAAGTGACAATGTCAAGGTATTAAAGCAGGACAGTGATGATGGTAACACAATTTTGCTGATATGAGTGCACTAGGTGTTTTATATGAATTATCTCACTTAATTTTTCCAGTCACCCTGGGAGGTGCTATTATCTCCACTGATGGACCAGTAGAATGACATGCCCAAGGTGACTCAGCAAGGAAGTACAGACTCAGATGAGGAACCCACTGCAGGCACCATCCAAACATAGGAAGAGAGGGCAAAGCTCCCTTAGGATAGCCTAAGCCTGCCTTTCTGAGGCTTACTATGATGGGGAAAGGGATAAGAAAATCCCAACAAACAATTTATATAGCTTTATGAAACAAAGAGTAGCAAATCTGAGGGTCCCCAAGGAGGCTTATAAAGTTCTCATTAATAACTTGGTAAAGGTTTGTTTCCTGGACATCAGGAGACATGAAGGAAAAGTTCTGGAACCAAGGAAACCATTTTCCCTCTTCCATGGAAGAGGGGAGTCTGCTGGCATGTCAGAGAAAGTCAAATAGCCTTACAATCCAAGCCCCTGATACACTAAGGAGGTCTGTGAAATTCCAAAGTACAAGAGACAATAATAACACCATCTGTGGTGAACTTATCACATGTGGCTCCTATACTACTCACTGCATTGTTCCTATGGAATTTGACCTTTACAACAATCCCATGAGTAGGTCCAACTCAGATGAGGAAACATACAGAGAGATGAAGCAACTTGCCTATTGTCACGCATCTATAAAGCAAGGCAGGAATGACACCCATTGTCCTGACTGTCTTTTACATACAAGAACAGACACCATTTGGGATGCCAAATGGGCGAGAATGCCCCACTGCCTGTCATTTCTTATTTGGCAGTGCCACATCTCACCTCAATCTTGGAGACTGGCTGGGCTCTTATTTCAGCAAGTAATTACTACTGCTTTCAACACCAGACACTATGCACAGCACAAGAGCCCTACCTTTCCTAGGTGGGAGGCATGTACCCCCTCTAAAGAATTTACTTCAAATTTACTGTGGATCAAAGGGGCACACCTGAAACACTTAGAGGTGATCTTACAAGAGATCTGGGGACTTCTGGATCTATAGAGGAGATGTGCAGGGGTGCTGGCTTTGAAGGGACGTCAGGAGTGGTTTGTCAGAGCAGGTATCTTCTTAAATTAAATACTCTGGGGTTACTGGATCAAGTGGCAGTTCCATTTTTAATTTTTTGAGGGACCTTCATACTGTTTTCTACAGACGCTGCATCAGTTGACATTATGGGTGCTCTCCTGGTGTCTCCTTCCATCAGAATATCACTCATAAAGAAAGCTTTGGTTTGATCCAGTTTTGTTTTCAACTACTCCAGAAAAGCTGCTTTCCTTCCTTTGCAACCAGCAGAGCAAAGCAAGCACAAAGAGCCTCTGATCAGGGTCAACGACGTGCTGTCCTTGCACCGTGTTTATCTTCAGGACTGCTTTCAGTCGATGGGAAGTTTTTGCAATTATACTCGAGAGATAAGACTTCCTTTCAGTACGGAAATTAAATTTAAGTAAAACTGCTTGTCAGTAATTTGAATAACATCTAAGAGTAAGAACTTTGGTTAGGGGACAATGATCAAAAAGATGAAGGCCGCATATTTGTAATGAAGTCCCAAGGAAGTGGTGTTAACCTCTGGTGAGGGTAAAACTACCCTAATGGAATATCAGTGTGCACTGGAACAGCCCAGTAGCTCCCTGAGGCCTTGAATTCTGTCTGTTTTATCATTTTAATATAAAACAATAGCACGGAAATAATAAATGAACTATTTGCTCAGGTGATGACCCAGGCAAGGGGGATCATTTTGAGCAGGATTCTGAGCAAGTCCAGATAAATCCTGCTGGGGGGATAATTGAAATGGGAGGTTCCTGAGAGTAGATAAAATTTCCTTACAATGTCTGCCTTGAGAAAAGAGGTCTTCCACAGGAAGAAGGTCAAGTCTGGTCTGTTTTTATAAGGGTATTTCAAGTGGTTAGTGGACTTATTTCCTGTGGTTCCCAGGAATTCTGCAGCAGGCTCTAGGGAGGATGTCAGGGATAGGGAGAAGGGACTTGATGAGTAAGAATCAATAATTATCTCTATATTTGCTTCACTTTTTCTATAAAAATAATCTAGAATCTTTAGAAGAGCAAGTTCATGATGACTGAGAGTGGAATGGGACATGAAAGTCCCTGGCAAGAGGCTAAGTCCTTAGGTCAAGATTGTGCAGGCTGAAATTGATTTATTCAGTCCCTCCCTCCCTTATTCATTCAACAAATATTTGAGCAGGTCCTCTGAGCCAGGCATCATCAAGGGACTCAAGAGAAGATGATGAATCAATACTGTCTGTCTTCCAGGAGCTTACAGTACAGTTGAGGAAAAAGACAACAAAGTAGATGAATATGTAATTAAATGATGGGGAAAATATGTCAGAAATGTCATCTGACATGAAAAGAACAGAAAAGAACAGAAGGCAACAAAAGGGAATTACAGTGCTTGAGGAGGGTCAGAACTCACATGGTGTGAAGGGAAGACCTCTGAAGAGAGGTGCTTCAGCTCGCATCAGAAAGGGGAGTAGGACCCACCAGTAGGAAGTGGTGGGAAGAGTACTGCTTCAAAGGGAACAATTTGTATGAAGGCAGCTCTGTGGAGAAGACCCCAGCAGACCCACAACCCTGGAGAAGATGGGGTGCTGGAAGACAATGGGCAAAGGAGAGATAAGGGGGGAAAGAACAGGTCATACAGGACCATGGTTTAAGAGTTAGATTTTACTTTATGAAAATGAAAAGTTGCAAATGGTTTTAAGCAAGGGAATGACCAATCTGACATAGGATTTTAAAGATTTATGTTCCTAGGTATAGAAATGATAGATGGGAGGGAGCCAAGAACAAAATATGAAATGATTTCAGATGTTAAGATGGAGCTGATGGTGGATTGGACTGCGTGTTGACAGTAGATGACAAGTAATTACATTTGATATGTCTTATCTATAGTCAAAGGACTTTATTTTGAGAATTTCAGGCAGTCAATCAGCTATCAGGACCTACAGTAGCGTTAGAAAAGAAAGGTACTTGCTTGGGGTGCAAAATTTACGCAGAATTCAAGACAAATAAATACTTTCATGTAATTTTTAAAAAAATTAAATTTTATGCAAAGAAATCCATGGTAAATAAAATATAATATTGATTTGAAAAAGAGAGAAATAGTAACTGTGCTATGCCATACTATAGAAGGAGCCCTAGGAGGCCAGGTATGGTGGCTCGTGCCTGTAAGCTTCAGCCTATGAAGCGGCCGGGGATAGGGATCGCGGTTCAAGTCCCGCCTGGGGCCTGTAGTGAGACCTAGTTCCAAAAAAATAGCTGGGCATGGTGGCGCACGTCTGTCATCCCAGCTACCTGGGAAGCTGAAGCTGCGGATTGCTTGAGTCTGTGGTGCCCCGGGCAACGAGAGCCTGTGGTTCCACGGGCAAAAACAGTGAGACCTAGTCTAAAAAAAAAAAAAAAAAAAAAATAGAAGGAGCCTTAGGCAAAAGGGAAAACTGTCAACAAAATCAGTAATATCAGTAAAAATTATCCTGTCTTTATTTAAATTTTGACTTTTGTTTCCTCACTCTTGTCCCAGCTAGCTGCCCTCCCCCACCTGTAAAACAAAGAAGCCACCATATAACTCTGCTCTGAAATAGTTATCAGGGAGCGCAAACCAATGACATAAACCACCACACGCCCCCTGGTGGTACAAGTGGTACACTTTCTCTTTAACCTGACGACTGAGGCAAAGGCATCTAAGAGCTGGTCCATAAATATTCTTATGAGTTAGTGGCTAACATTCATCAAGTTTTAATATATTGGATATTTTGCCAAAAACCTGTTAAACACAACAATCTCATTTAATTCCCACGATAACCCTGTGGGTAGCCATATCATTATCCTTATTTTACCAGGCCTGTCATTCCTTGATTGGTATTTAGTAAATAGAGGAACAAAGGAAGGGTAAAGAGATAGAAGCCAAACCAAGAAAAGAAAAAGTGTCGGGCCCTGCATCATTATTTAGAATTCATATATAGATAATCAATGATTCCAGCTCCGTGGCAAACCCTATTCTCTAACAAACACTATTCCCCGCACTTAAAAAGAAACTAACCTTAACCATCACCTTCCATAGGAGTTATTTTTGAAAAGTTGAGTTTTTTCAAAACCTCATAGCTCTGTGGTGTGTGTGTGGTGTGGGGTATGTGTATGTGTGTATGAGTGTGTGTGTGTGTGTGTGTGGTGTGGGGTATGTGTATTTGTGTTGGTGGTGTTTATATATGAGTGTGTGCATGTGCGTGCTGCAGTAAAACAGTGACAAGGAAATAAACTGAGTTAGAACAACTCAGTTTTCCCCCATGTGTCTCCTTTACTACTCACAAAGAACATTTCTGACACTACTGGTCACCAAATTTGTGGGGCTTTCCCGATATCAAGAAGAAATCCTGTGACACCAGCTGGGTATCCTACAAATCAACTCAATTTTGATATGGCCTATTCACAGATAGTGTCAGATCCCACAGGTTAAAGGTTCAGCCTTTATATTTACATTGTCTGGGGAAGGGACAGCCCTGGCGCCCCAATCAGCTATCAACCAGACCCTTCCTCAAGTTCAATAAATATGGTAGAGCTGATGACAGAACTTAGGAAAACAGTTTACTTGCAGTTTACCAGTTTATTATAAAAGGATACAGGAGGCAGGTGATGGAAATGTACTACATAGGGTACAGATGGAAGAGAACTAAAAGGTAAGGTGTCTGAGAAGGAGCATGAGGCTTCCAAGCTCTCTCCAGGTATGTCCCATCCCCACACTTCTATGATTTCATCAGCTCAGATGTTCTCTGAACTCAGTAATTTTGGGGGATTTTTACAGAGGCTTCATCATGGTAGGCATGGCTAACTGTAATTCCATTTTAACTCTGTCCCTTCCTTCTCAAGAGAATGAGGGAATGAGGCTAAAAATTCCAAGCTCCCAATCAAGGCTTGTTTCTTTCCTAAACACCCTCATCCAGAAGTCTTTCAGAGTCACCTCACTGGAACAAAAGGCACCCCTACCACACAGGAACTTATAAGGTTTTTAGGAACTGTCAGGAATTGGGGAAGAGACCAATAAATATCTCCTTTTATCTCACACAAACACATACAATAATAAATTATCATAAAAGTTATGCCAGAAACACATTTTGGTATGAGATAAAGAACAGGGAAATGTGGGGAACTATCCTAAAGACTATCCAACATAATTAGAGGGGGCTGTAAGGGGGTGGGGGGCAGATACCCTTCTTTGTGTGTAGTAGTCATGCTACTGAAAATGTAATGTTGATAAGAATTTTGGCAAATCAAACTCCCCACAAAGTGAAATTTTACAACTTAATGACTACTCCTGTTGAAAAGCAACACTTCTTCGGGCACAGTGGCTCGTGCCTGTAAGCTTCAGCCTATGAAGCAGCCTGGGCTAGGGATCATGGTTCGAGTCCCACCTGGGGCCTGTAGCGAGACCTAGTTCCAAAAAAATAGCTGGGCATGGTGGCGCGCGCCTGTAATCCCAGTTACCTGGGAAACTGAGGCTGGGGATTGCCTGAGTCTGTGGTACCCCGGGCAACAAGAGCCTGCGGTTCCACGGGCAAAAATAGTGAGACCTAGTCTCAAAAAAAAAGACAAGAAAAGAAAAGAAAAGCAACACCTTTTTATTTTTCTGTACAAACAGATCTATGGAGAAGCTATTCACACCATCAAGGGCTTAAGAGCATAGTATCAAAAACTTCTCTACCTTCTGTCTGCTCCACCCCAAGGGCCTATCTCAATGACAAAATTTATGGAATTCCAGAAGGGCCCCTTGAACCTGACAATGCCAGGGAGGAGCCAAGGAATGCAGAATCTTTGAAAGTTGAGAGGAATTATGTGCAAGACTATTGCAGCCCAGAGAAGTTGCTCTGACATTTCTCCTACCTCATGGAGCCTAATCTGGTTTCAAAGACCAATAACACAGACATTCCCTATTTTTCAAACAACCCCACCCAACAGGAGTGCTTTGATCACTAAAACATACAGAGAAGCAATGGACAGCAGTTGATATAAATGGCTTTGAAAGGTCAGTTAGAAAAAAAGAAGTAAGGAGAAAAAAATAAGAGGAATTGAAAGGATGAAAACAAGCCATGTTTTAAGCTACCTGCCAAAATTAAAGAAAACTCCCTGAGATGTGAGACCTGTCATGATTACCAGTACCTACCAGCCTTGTGATTTTTCTGATGAATGGCATCTCAAGTGTAATGTGCACCTTTTTGGAGATGCTGGGTACCAGGGGTAGGTTTATCTCTTAGCTTAGTTTCTTGGATACAAGACTTCAACTCACTTCCAAACTCTTTTGCCCCTTGTCAACACCAGTCTTTTTTCCCAGAGTCTCTGGTGATTGTCTCTTGCTCCATATCCTTCCCATAAAACTTACCTGGCTCCTGACAAGTGTGGGGGCTTGTGTGTGGAAACCCAATGACAGGATCACAGGACTCAGAGCTATCAGATCAGACATGGCGAAATGGGGCAAAGAGTGCAAAAGAAAGGAAAGTCCCTTTTGGACATTTCATGTGGGATCAAAGCAAGTTGGCAAGTAAAAGAGACCTCTAAAAATAGTCAAAGTCCTTAAAAAGAAGTAATGCAAAAGGAAACAAATTTTATACTCCTTCATGTAGGCTCTGCAAACACTATGTCTTAGAAGGCTGGCACTAAGCAGGTGATTATTTTCTTCCTACTCTTTCACCACAAAACCCACTGGGTCCCTTTGCAAATATTGGGTCCTGCTCTCCCCAACCCCCTGCCAGTTTCCTGTGCAGTGCTGGATGCCTGAGCAGGAATGTAGCGGTCGGGGCATAGCTGGGGCCTCCGTGGCCCACTTTCAAGATCCAGAATAGACTCTGACATGTGAAACAGACTCGTGGGGTTTACATTCCTCCTTTGTATCCAAGCACCTTAAAACACAAAACCACACGCCGGATTGCTAACTGTTCTTCCAGAGACGCCTGAGTATCATCTGTCTGGCAGAAATGTGAGTTTTGTTCTTTATTTTTTAATGTTTTGAGTGAGCACAGGGCCCTTGGAAATGAGGCTGCCAACAGAGGGGCAACATAATAATGAACTGCGGTCTTGGGACTACGAGTTTTATTCCTGGCTGAGTCATAGATTTGCTCTGCTAATAAGCTGTACAGCTTCTGTATCACTGTTCTCTTGGCTACAGAGAAAGGGAGAAGTGTTTGTCTAATCCATATAATAGAAGAAAGACCAAATACAAAATAACTTTAAAGTGCCTTGTGTAGTCTTAGATACCCAGTGATGCTGGTTTATTCACATAAAAAGTTTTGCGGAACCCTAAGTGCTAAGAAAATGTAAATAATCAATTCAGAGAACTTCAGCTTTTACTAACAACAATAACATCTTCTGCTTCCTAGGCACCCACAATAAGCAGGATCCCTCCCAGGCCTTGCTTATCTCTCCTCAGGACCCCATTATAGGAGCAGTACTTTTAACAGCTTTGTTTTGCGAAAGAGGCAGCTGAGGCTGAGAGAGGCTAAATGATTTGCTTGGATATGGAATAGTTAATGATAATTCAGAAACCAGAACTGAGGGGGTTGACTTTTGGGTTGTGACAAATTCTTTTCATGGAATTTTCAAGCCAATATGAAGCAGGACCCCCTACTTGGTGGTCTGTGACCTCACCCTGGCCCTTGATAAGTAACAGCAAATGACTTTACTGTCAAAGGCCAAGATGGGTTTCACTGACCCTGGGTCAACTTGGGGGGAAGCATCTGAGTGACTAATAGGAAGGTACTAGTCAGGTATGGGGGCCATGATAACTCAGAGACTTCTGTGTCAAGGGGATATTGCAAAGACCACAGCCCATGAAAACAAGTATCTCCTTTATAACACTGTCAATGGAGCTAGCTCGTTACAATAGCTGGCGAGGTGGAAAGAAGAGAAGCTGGAGCTCACTAGTCCAGGAGCATTTTATTCTCTTCCCAATATCTCATTAGCCATTAAAATAATGGACCCTGGAGGCAGAAAACCCTACCTGCAGATCTTGGTGCTAACATTTAGCTGTATGGCCTTCCACAAATTATTTACTCTCTTTTGAAACTTCTTAGCTGCAAAACAGGGTTAAGAAAGCCAAGTCTTCAGTTCAGTCAGGAAAGTTTCCTGTTCCATTAATTCAACTTCAGGACAAAGGGTAGATGATTGCATAGAAAATATTTCTCTAATCATTTACTTCCCAATCTATAAAGAAAAAAGAAAGCACCCCCTAGAATTTCTTCGCCTATTAATTACAACATGTAAGATTTATATCTGTACTTGGCACCTAATAAATGTTCAGGAAGAAGTAACTATTTTCTTATTTATGCACACATTTTATTATTTATGGGTATGTCCAGAGCAAGCTATTGGGAAACCTGGTAGGGCAAGTTTTCAGCATTTCCAAAGAGATTAACAAACTCATACTTCAAAAGGCTGAGTTGGAGAAGCCAAATTTTCTAGGTCAGGAGAGAAGAAAAAGAGACCTAGCAAACAGACCATCTTCCTATGAGCATGAAAGGTCTGCTGACTTTGAGAAAGGAATGTCCTCACTGGGCTACTTCTGGAGATTGTAACTTGCATAACAGATTTTTAAAAATTTTGGAGAGACATCAGTAAGAGGAGGTTAGAGGAAGTGGGCGAGGGTGGCCAGAGCTCTTGCAGAACCACTCTGCATTTGGCTTGAAGCCCCAGGCTTTAAAGCCTCAGTCTGTAGGAAGGAGATTTCTGTTTAAGATGTGTGCAGGTCTTCAGGATGGCCAAGAGCCTGCAGGATGCTCTGGACTGAGATGTACCACTAAAGTTCAGACTGAACTGGGACCCTCGGAGCACAGGGAACAGTCTGGTTTTCCTCTTGGAGCAGAAGCTGTTTTTGTTAAGTACTTGAAAGAATTCTTGATCTCCAACAAAATGATGCTTCTGGGGGGTAAGAGTTTGAGGACTGCATAGAATTAAAGGTCCAGAATCAAGGAAAGAAATAAAGGATACTGGAGGAGATCCTTGGGCATGTGTATGTCTGCTTCCATATTCTACTCTGCCACAGAATGAGAGAGAGGGCTGGATTAGATTAGCCATCCAACATGCTGCCAGCTACACTTGGTTCAAGATTCTATGCCCTCTTATCTGAGCCATAGCCTGATGAGCCATGGCCAGATTGTAACCATCTTAGAAAGAGATAATGTATTTCTATGCAGAGTTCCATAATCCCTTATCTGAAAAGCCTTGGGGCTAGACAGGTTCCAGAATTCTGAATTTTTAGCATTTTTTTGAAGGGCAACATGGTGTCTACATTGTACATTATGGAAAGATTCCAGTGTGGTCTGAAACAACACCCTATAATCAAACATGTTGATAATTTGGCTCCAGATTATATAAATATTAACACAAAGTGTATAAATGGAGATATTACAATAGTCTTAGGATACTTAGGGTCAAATTTCTTCACAATCTGGATTATAAAGAACTTCTAGTTATCACTCTTTTTTGCATTTCAGAATTGTGGGTTAGGATTTCAGGTCTTTTCACCCCCTTTTATTTTTATTTAGTTTTTCTTAAATAACTGCAGCATTATGACCATGGCAGGCATCTAGAATATGATATCTTAATCTTCACCAAATAATATTTGATTCTGAAAGTCAGAGGGAAGTTTATTCTCAGTGACTTGGAGATTCTTTTCAATTAGAAGTGCTCCATATCAAAAGTGGGAAAGAAAAACAATGAGTCTTTCTGTCAGCGGGATAGTAACACATACCAACTCTGTAATAAGAACTAGTCACTAGGACATCACCTTTGGCACCTGGGCAAATGAGAAGAGGGTTTCATTGCTGGTAAAGAAAAACTCTAGCATGTCATTTAGAAAATGTTTTTTCCAGTGTTGCTAAAATACTGCTAAGTGTTTAAAATCAAGTTTGTTCAATTATAGATCAATAGTACAGATGTTTGGCAAAACTAAGCAAGATACATGGATCATGATAATCAAGCTAAGATCTACTGAATGTTTATAAATGTTCAATTGCAGGCTCAGCACTATATATCCATCATCATTTAACACTTAGAGCAAATCTGTCCAGTAACTACTTTATGGAGTCCCATCCTGCAAATGAAGAAACTGAGGCCCTGTGATAAGGGAAATTTTGTTAGTAAGTGTGGGTCAGGATCCAAATTCACATCTAGTAATGTGCTGGCAATGCAGTTGTCAGGGAAAAGGAAGGAAGGAAGGAGGAAAGAAAAGAGAAAAAAGTCTGAACTTAGGATTTGCTAATTTCTGTTGTGTAAATCCTTACCAGGGTTGATTGCAAGTTACTAATGGTGTAACAAATGACTTGCAAAAAAGTCTTCACAATTTAATAACTGGCTTTCAAACCTTGTAGGAGCTATCTTCTGCACACCCACCCCATAGGCACATCCACAGCTTATTGTCAGCATTGGAAGATGTGAATTCAGCTCATGGACATGACAGGCCTAGCCAATAAGCCATGTTACAATCCTACTTCAGACCTAGTACACATCACTGAGAGTGGAGCAGAGGAAAAGAGAGGAAGAGAGAAAACACTGTCTCTCTTTCTTCAGGCAAACTTTCCTTCACCATGTGAGGTGGGTCCCTGCCAACCTGACACTCCCTGGCTAAAATAACAAAACCTAGAATTTTTTCCAGGTCTTACAAACTTTCTCTTGGCCAGATAAGGAAGTCAGATTTGAGCCCAAAATCTATGATCCCTTTCTTTGAGATCCTTAATTTTTGTAACATTGCCTTTGAAGAAGTAAGGCTCTTCTACAACATGAGAGTGAGGTTTAGGCCAATTTTAGTCAAGGGTAGGAGGTTCTGGCCTAATTTGAACCCAATTAAGATATATTTAGGCTCCTGGCTTAGCTTCTCTGTTAATACCTTTAGGGCACTGCCTTCTAATTAGGGCTCCTGATAACATGTTTCTACCAGAGACTCCTGACAATGGACAAGCCTGGTATTCACTCAACAAACAAGTACAGGACACTGATTATCTGCAGGCATTTGTTAATTGTTGGGCCTAGAAAGAAAACACATAGTTTCAGTCCTAGAGTCTCAGAGTCTAATGAAGGAGACAGTCAAGTAAACATAGCTAAATTATATTCATTCACTCATTCAACAAATATTTATCAAGTGCCCATTAGGTACCAGGCATTCTGCCAGGCACTAGGATACCATGGTGACTGAGATATATTAGAGTTTATACTATCACCGAGCTGACAGCCCAATCATGAAAAGACATTAAATAATCACAAGAATGAATGTGCAATTAAAAACTGAAGTAAGAGCTCTGATGAAATGTGAAATGGACCCCCAAGAACTGGGGAAACCTGGCCCAGTTAAGGGAAGTAAGGAAAGGTTTCCTTGAGGAATTAATTATTGCACTAAAACTTGAAGAAAAGCAGGAGTTAACCAGGTGGATGGGTACAGGAACAAGGAGAGAGAGAAACCAGCATAGGCAAAGGTCCTAGTTGGAGGGGAGCACAGTGGAAGACCAGGATGGAGAGAAAGCACAGTGAGAGATGACACTAGGAAAAAGCACAACTGGCCTTACAGAGACCCAGAGGACAATGTAAGATCTTATCTTTTTCTCAGAGCATGGATGTAGTCAGTGAATATGCAGACAATAACACCCAGCACAAGAATGAAGTAGGTGAACTGCTGCTATGGGAATCCTTAGGATTCAACTAATCTAAAAAGGTATTCATGGTGTGGAGGAAGAGTAGGGAGGCTAGGTTGGGGATGTGTCCAAATAGGTTTTCTGGAGGAGGAACTATTTGAGATGATTGTTTGAAGGTATGACTTAGCCAGGCCTCAGTGGAAGGGTGGAGGGAGAGGGAGCGAACACTGCTGGGTAAGTGATGGGAGTGTGTGTGTGTGGGGGGAGGGGACTATAAGAACAGACCAATAAGAGAAAAGGCAACAACGTTAGGAAGGACTAGATGATGAAAGCTGTATAGGCCATGGTGCAGTCTGGGTTTTATCCTGACATCAGGGAATTCCTGAGCTAGTCAGAGATCTTCAGCAAGCAAGTGGTTAACGAACGCACATGTCAGAAAGGTCACTAGCAACAGTCAACTAAGGGAGCTATGCTTGAGAAGAGAGATCCCTGAACCTGCTTCAATAGCCCAGGTGAGAGAAGGTGTTGAGTCTATGTTAAGGCAATGATGGTGAGAATGGAAAAAGAGAGGATTTTAGGAGACTAATTAGAAAGGCAAAGTTGAAAGGGCTTTGTCATCAACTGGATGGGTGGCAGTGATTTCTGTCTACCCAAAGAATAGTCTAAACAAAAAACTTTCCTCTATTTGTGTTGAGTATTGTCATATGACCTGCTACACGGTCAATTTTAATAAATGTCCATGTATCCTTGAGAAGAATGGCATTTATAAATTGCTGAGTATAGGTTTGTATTCTCTCATCACTCAATTAATTTTATTATTTGTGAATTTCAACATCCCTTATTCAAGTTTTTGTTTGTTCTATCATTTATAACAGAAGTGTATTAAAATCTCTCACTATCATTGTGGATTTGTGAACTTTATATATTTATGAATCTTTGCTTTATGTATTTTGAGGCTCTCTTTAAATGCATACCAGTTTAGAACTTTTATATATTCCTACTGAATTGTTCCATGGATTCTCCTTGTTATCCTTAATCTCTGTTTTTGCCTTAGACCTACCTTATCTTATACTAATGTAGTCACAGAAACCTTAATTTTTCATCCTTTCACTTTTCATCTTTCTGTGTTCTTAAGTTTTGAGTTTCTCTTATAAACAATGTATAAATTAATTTTTCTGAAAATCCAGTAGCTAGTAAATTTAGCCATTTATGTTTATTGTGTTTCTTATATATATATTATATATTATTATATTATATTATATATATTATATATTGTGATTATAAATATATTTAGATTTATTTTTGGTACCAACTTGTGAGCAACTTTAGAATTTTCTATTCTTTTTCTCTCTTTTCTATATTATTTTGGATGAACATCATTTATTTATTTATTTATTTATTTTTATTTAACTTATTTTCCTTAATCTTAGCTGCTGGTTGGGTTTACTACATTCTGTTTCATCCCTTTAAGTAGCTATCCTTACCATTTACCATTCATATTTGCCTTAACAAAAATCTAAAATTAATTAACATCTCTAAATTAAAGTTAATTTATGCTATTTTATAGAGGCAGAGAACAAGAACTTACCGCATATTTTGAGCTAAAGGTAGACATGTCTTATATATGCTGAATTTGAGACTACATATCCAATTATCATCATAAACAAACTAACTTTTACACTTCACAAAATATCTTTCTTCTTGTGTATTCTGCATAAAGCAGTAACAGGAGTTAAAACAAAGTAATAAAAAAAAGCATCAGTATTTGCCTTCTTTTGTTACATAGTAATGCTCCTTATAGGTTACCACAAACCCAATCTAAGCATAAATAACTCCTGAAAATAGCACACTTCACAAATGTCACTTCAATAACCACTATAAATTGAGAAATAGTCTGAAACTAGTCTGACCTGGATTCTCTACCTTTGTCTGTCTTGGGCTCCCTTATTTTTTTCTGTTCTGTTTGTGGTTTAAAGGAGTGTTTATCCACTTTCTTCCAAATATGAAGGGAATGAAAAACTATTTTCACACCAACTAAAACATTTATTTTAAATTAAGTGTTCAATTGCATTTGATCTGGACCACACCAGGTTTCAATTAGTTCAACAAACCACTTATTGATAGCTCCTATAGGTCAGGTACCATTTTTGCACTTTCTAAGTGTTATTATGAAATACTGTGCCCATAAATCCTTCAGATAACTCTGTGGGGTAGGCACGTTGGGGACTATTAGAAGAAACATCCCAGAAGTACTATGTGACTCAGCAGGTTCCCAGAGTGGATTGGTCCATAGCAGGGGCTATACAGTGTTGCTTGTTCACCATCCACATTGAAAAGTGACTGCTGGGACACCCTGTTTGGGTTCTCTTCCAGAGGTTACAGCTGAGAAAATATGCCAACTTTAACATGAATGTTCTAATGGGCTCAGTATTCCCCACCTGGTCTCACTGGTATACCAAGAAAATCTTCAGATGTCCCCCAAGATCTCACCAGTACCTCATTCTTAAAGGGTTGGATGTAACATGCAAGGATGACATGGAGTCCACTGTGCTTGATCTTTCCATCTCCCAATATGCACATATAGATAAATCCTCCCCAACAGCAAAAAAAAAAAAAAAAAAAGAAAAAGATAAAATAATGAGAAACAGAGCTTAAAATTCCATTATGCTTAATACCTGATTTCATGTAGTTAATGAATTCATTTATTAGAGCTATTTGTGAAAATCCCCAAAGCCTTTTAAGTCTGCTTATCACATCACAGACTTCCTTAAACAAATAATAAATGGGCAAGGAACTCTGGACCAACTATTGACTGAGATATAGGTAAATAGTAAATAAAGCAAGATGGGGAGAGGCTTTTCAAATTCCTGAGGAACTGTAGACCTCTGGCTGAGGTCCTATCACCAGGATATTCTCTCAGTGATAAAGTCCCAGCAGCACAGGGTAAACACCCTTGTGAATGTAAGCATAAGGCTAATCTCTGGCCAGAGTTGGGGCCTCCAACTTTAGTCAGTCTTCTGGTGCATCTGTTCCTTTTCACCCCAAAGGGATGAAAGCAAGAATGCAAATGGATAGAGCCAAATCTATACCCAACACATGGGTAAGTATTTAGTTGAGACTCTCTGATGCGGGTGCTGGGTCTAGAAGAGGGGTCACCCTTTACATGCAATTGCTGCCAATCAGGGACACACAGGGACATCTGAGAAGACACAGGAATAAGAAGAAACAAAATTCTTCCCACTGAAGAAATGGGAATGTGTGCCATTAAATGGCCACTAATGTATAACCGTATAAAGTATGTGACTTAGTAAGTAATTAGGAAGAAAAATATTTGTTATCTCTAAGTTGTATTTTTAAAAAGAGGTCTGGTAATTGCTCTGTGCTTAGAGACAGGTAAGGGTGAAGATGGCCTTGTTTGAAAGAGCTGAAATGCTTGACATGAAAAGGAATCCACAGCAGGTAGAGTGAAAAGGAGATGGAGAAGATGAATGAGAAAAAGGCTGAGTAGAGAGATAGGAGAGAGTAAGAGAAACAGGGATGGGCACAGAGAGACTTAGAGGTTTGTGGAAGAAAGAAATGGGTTTGGAAGAGTGTGTGAAGATTTTGGAAGGAAATGCAATGTGCAAGGTAAATTCTGTAGTCTTCCCTGGGAAACTGTAATAAGCAAATTTAATCTTCTGTTACTCTAGTGTACAAAAAGAGCTGTACAGTAGCACTTAAAATATGGTTTATATGGCAGATGTAACATTCTCCTGTGGGTCTTTGGAGGAACTTCAAACCATAGGTGAAACTGGGGACAGAGACTGGCCTATGTGGCTGAAGATGAGGAAACATGTAGAAAGGCATTAAAATGCCCAAAGCAAACAAGCAGAGGCTTCCGATATGAACCCCAACTCCAAAGTCACCAGGAAAGTATCCAAATTGTTGCCCTGATTTATCATGGAATTGCTTTCTACATGAGCCATTCCACAAGGTTGCTCTGGAGAGGAAAAGAGAGAAGGAGGGAGGCAGAGAAGCAGGGAGGCAGGGAGGTAGGGAGGATAGATGGTTCTCCTAGAACCTCCTAGGCTAGGGTGGGGAATGCATGAAATCAGCTGGCCTTCCGTGAAGTTCACAGTGCTCCTTCACAATTGGTAATGTGGGTTTTGGGGGGGGAATGAGGAGATGCCTGGAGTCCTACTCTTTTGCAAGAAGGCAAAAGCTGTTGGTGATAATATCTGGGTCACAAATGAAAAACAAAATGAATGACTAGTTTATGGGGGCAGATATATGAATCAGGCAATGTATAAGAAATCCACTTCCAGCAATAATACTACAGTATCAGTGAAGTCACAACCTCTTCATGGTAATTAAAGGAAAAGTGGGACTTTGTTGCCATGGACTCCATTTGAGGCTCAGTTCTATCACTTAATAGTTACTCATCTTGGAAAGGCCATTAAACCTAAAATCTGGTTTCATTTTATTTTAAAAAAATGGGGATAATATCAACTTCTGCTTCAAAGAGTTAGGGTGAGAATTCCCTAAGTTAATCTTTATCCCAGAATAGGTTTATAATGATGACCATCAGTTACAATAAGGCCACTTGATAATCAATATGTGCAGCTAGTCCCTACTCAAGATGATGGTCCCATGTTTGCTTCCTGGTCTCATCTTTTCCTCTCTCCTTTACAGTCCTGCAGGCATCCTACACAGTGGGTAGATGCAATCAAATGTTTTAACTTTTTATGTTTGTTGACTTTTTATATTCTATTCTGGTTGTTTGCTTTTTACCCCTTAGGAGTGCAATTAATGCATTTTCACACTAATCACATAAATTTCTACATAGTAGGCACATACGACATGGGAGGATAACCAGATGCAATATGGTGACTTCAGTGTCAGAAGAAGCATGTCTCATTAGAAGATAACAGCAAGGAACTGGCCTTTGTACCAGGGACAGACCACCTTTGTTTATGTGTGTGTGAGGTGATGTGGAGCCCCCAGACACTGGCACATCCTTGACCATATGCCACATGACATTTCCTCTGTTACAGCGCTTACCCTTTAAAAGCCCAGTTCACACTCTGACCTGCCTTGTTCCCACCAGTACAGCCAGGATTTTCCTTTACACAGACCCACTGGCTGTCTCTACTGTGGGAAGCAGGAAAGGGTTCCCATGCCTTTTCCTACAAGTCCAGGATGCCCAGGTTACCTGTGCCATTCACTGCCCACACACTACACTCCCTAGTCATGGCAGTGGGTTAGGGAGGGTGAAACCTCAGTGTTGGTCTTCAGGCCTTTGTGGGTGTCAGCCAGATTCGAGTGCTATTTTAGTGCGACTTCAGTGTTTAATTTGAGGTTATGTGTGGATTCAAAGAAAGGACCGAAACATTTCTTCCCTTTGCCAAATGATTAAATTTGAAGTTCTGAAACAATGCACAGCTTGCTTCAAAAGCTATGCCCAATGGGAAAGAGAGATACCCTGAAACCCTTCCCCTCAGGAACCAGCTTCTCTTAACCACTGACCACCACAAGGCCCTTTACTGTGGCCATCACTTGGGCAGTCTTGTGGCTACCAACCAACCAGGTGCCCTGTTGAGAGCTGCGTGCAGGGTACAAGAAAGGATGACAAGAGAGATTACCTAGCTACAGCAGCTGAGGATTGACGGGAAGTAATGGACTAGACGATTATTAAATATTAAATAATTTTTAATTTAAATAATTTATTAAATAAAGAAAGGAATATTTGTAAGGAATAGAGCACAATTTACAATGAATTTTAAAGGAAGGCAAATGGTGAGGGTGTAATAAAATTGGTTAACAGGTTAACATACTGGTTTTTGTGAGGTAATTGGGGGCAGGGGGATCATTCACAAATTGGTTGCCATCTCTTTAAGGAATGTTTTTCTGAGGTAAACATTGGAGGCATGGCCACGCTACCACTCTTCAGAGGTGTTTATGCCCATCCTGTCTCCAGTGTTCTGGGGACAGATAAGGTAGTAAAATGAGGTGTTCCTCTTTCACAGCATGAGTCCAGTCAGGTCTGTGATAATGCCTGACATTGCCCTGTGCCCTGAACCTGTCCTTCCCTCCGTGAGAGTAATTGCTGCACTGTGGCTGGAAGAACATTCTACAGGTTTGTTTAATTTCTTACAGTCTCAGAAGCATCCTAACCAGTAGCAGTTAAGCCATGGCTGAAGGGGAAATCACAACCTTCGCAGCCCTGACTGAGAAGTTTAATCTGCCACCGGGGAATTACAAGAAGCCCAAGCTTCTCTACTGTAGCAACGGGGGCCACTTCCTGAGAATCCTTCCAGACGGCACAGTGGATGGGACAAGGGACAGGAGCGACCAGCACAGTAAGCCCAGTCCTGCTTGTGGCTCTTCTTTCTAGCATCTTCCTTAGTTAGGGATAAAGAGGGAGAACATCAAGTGTGGGCACCCTCTTCTTTGGGTTCTATTCAGACACAACACACTCAAAAGATGGGGTAACAAAAACCTGTGAAAGGTCTGGGTGTGGCAATCAGGAGCTGTGAAACTCCAGTTTACCAGAAGGGGTCCTGTTTCAAGATTTTTCAAGGACTTTCTGTCAACCCAACACAACTGTTCTGAGATCTGGTGTAGATGCCAGGGCTCCATGGCTGTGCATCTGCCCAGGTCTCTGTAACTAGACAGAGGTCTGGTAGAGGGCCTGCTTGCTCCAGCCCAGGGAGAGCCACACGGGGCAGGGATAGTACACCCTGCACAAAGGCATGGGCTCAATTTCAAGTTAACTGACTCTGTGGGTTGTGTTTCTACTGGGTTTGATTTGTGAAATTCTCATTCATAATCACAGTCTTACACATCATAAATTATGCAGCTTGCTCATTCTCTCTGCATATCATACAGATGTGGTTGTGGTAACTGGGAGGGGTAAAGTCATTCTCCAGACCTTATAGAAACTGGAGAGCCAAAGCAACTCAAGCCAAAAGCTGACTCCTCCTCCAGGAGCTCTTGCCAGCCCTGCTCTTCGATCGTGTTGATAAATGGATGTATGACTTTGGAGAAAAGAAAGAACAGAAATGCCTCCCTTCTGCTGGAGTACTTCTGGCACTGGCATGTGTGTTTGACATTAGTATCTGGATCTGCTGTGACGTTAATGGGGACTACCTGAGCACCACTGAGGTATTAAATGTGAGAGAGATGCTAAAAGTCAGATCTATTATCCCTGCTAAGGGGTCAGAGATCTAAAGGGGCCAAATGACATGCTGTGAATCAAGAGACAGAAACTGGGGATGAAATAAAGAAACATCAAACAGCACAGGCTAAAAGTAAGGTTTTGTAGCCAGGCCTTAAAACCTTATGCAAAACACTGGCCTTGATTTATTTGTCAAGCAATTGTAATTGGTTACAGAATATGCACTAAAGGTTGCAGACTCTAGCAGGAATGACACCTCAGTGGGGCTTGGGTTATGTCCTCAGGCACACGGGTGATAGGGGTAGAGAGGGAGCAGATATTGATTGATGGGCCAAGTGACATGGTTCTTTCCCTCTCAGCCCCCATGTAGACCCTTGAGGTAAGGAGCAGGAAGGCTGATAATGGGTCTGCAGCTGCAAGGTTAGTTTGGGGTGGGGGCGGGGCATGATTTTTATGGCTTGTCTTCAAACGGGTCTGCTGATTGTCTTATTCTCAATAAAAAACCAGGTACCAGAGTGAGACAAAAAAGACTTCAGTATGTTAAGCACACACATAAGCAATGTTTAGTGCATACAAATGAACTTAGATTGTAGTCCACTGTGTCAGGCAGCTATACAATATGTAGGATCTCTCCCACACAACATGAGGGAAGCAAGCTTTCATTTATCTGGGGCTTTAATAAGTCTACACTTTTCTCAGTCAATGGAAATGCTCTTAATCCTGGTAATGTGTTCCTTGGGGTTCAGCTGGCTCTTCTGAGAAACCCACAATTCTGGGGTAATGGGAGGCTACCATGATAATTCCAAGTGCTAGAATTCCTGTAGAAGTGGCTGTGACCTCATTGCTATCATACTTTCATTAACAGTATGAACTCTATTCTGGATATGTAACATGAGGGTAATTTCTGAATTGTACTGGGATTCGGGTGCCTATGTTGTCAGGGGCTCATGGAGAGTGGCACCAGGCTGCCACAGGAGTGAACAAGAGAAGGTCTGTGCCCACAAAAGGCTGGAGTGATTCTTTGCTAACTTGGACAAATTACTGTACCTTCCTGGTTTCCTAATAATACCACTTGCCGCAGTTTTCTTGGAGCATTAAATGAGCTAATGTGACAGTTCCTGGCTCAGAGTAAGAGCTCCACATGTATCGGTTAACATAGGTGTCTGTCACACAGCTCCCATCAGGATTTCCATCCATTCAACCCAGCATACAGAAATGCACCCACATGCTAACAGGCTTTCCCAATCTTGTCTCTTCTCTAAAACTTCCTTCCAGGAAGGCCAATGATCTAGCCTTGGATTTTAATTCAAGGCTTCTCTGCCAATATTCAGAATTGTTGTGTTGACCTGTTTGTTTGTTTGTTTGTTTATTTATTTATTTGTTTGTTTATTCTGGACTAATAACAAAGGTGAAGAAGAACAGAAATCACAGGAAGTGGGGTAGGCAGTAAATAGAAATCCACCCCTATACCTGCTACGGCCAAAAGAATTCATATACTCTCTGTAGCATCAAGGATCCTCGATTTACCATGTTCCTGCTCTGGCTCTTTCTACCTGGGCAGCACTGGATGATTACCACCCTCTCCACTCTACCTTGAAAGCAGCCTCAAGTCCCTCATCTCCATGACTCTCCCAATCCGAGAAAGCTCCCATCTCCTGTCTAGAAATAAAAACGTCTACAGAGTTCCCAGCTGTCTAACCTTGACAAAAACACTGAGGCTCATTTTACTCACCTGTGGGATGGGAGTAACAACACTGGCGCTGCATGCCTGACAAGGCTGAAAATTCCTAAAAGCTGCACAAGAGGGCCTCCCCCCCCCCCCCCCCCGCAGAGATGCACCATTGACTGTGGCTTCTGTCGCCCTCTTCTGCCCAATGGTGGTACTGCCACAGTCCTTCTGAATTTCAAGGGTTACGCAGTACACACATCAACCTGGGCAGGCAAGGAGGGGATGATTTCTGACTCTCATCCGCATTTTGGGTAGGGGATGGTTTCCATTCCTTGGCCACTTGTTTGGGCAGGACCCGAGAGTGACCACAGGTAGAAGGCCATTCTCTAAGACTTCCCTCAAGAAGACTATTTCTATGTCAACCAAATATTGAAGTATAAATCTACAGATACAACTACATGCCTTCTAATTCTATGAGGCCAAAAATGACACCCCTAACTACAACCAAATGATATATCCCGGAGAAAGTGGCAACGTTTTCGGAATTTTTCTGCTTCCTACCTCTGGAAAATAAATTTCCAAGCACTCAACACAAGGCTGATGGAAGCTGTCTCCAAGCCACTGTGAAGTAGGCCTGTGTAAAATGTCTCCACTGCTGGACATTCCTGGCCTGCAGAGAAAGTATTTTTAGTTTGTCCTCTGACAGCCCCTCTAACCATGGCCACAGATAGTTACTGGTACAGGCTGTGCACATCTGCCCCACAGTCCCAACACAGCACCAGGCAAGAGTAGACAGTGACAGCTGAGGATGGGATGGAGCAACAGGTGGGTGTAGGGCTGTGCAGTGACACGTGGGGATCCTGGGCTTTGGGAAACAGGCAAAAGGGGAGCAACATGAGAGGGTGGATCCTGAAAGAGGACCTAAAAGATGATCAGTCGCCCATTTCAGACTCTGCCTTCTGAAGGGGGCCTCGAGTTTTAGACGGGGCAGCTCTCCTTGGAGTGACACTTATTGGTATGACTATTTGATGGTTTTCTCCTAATCCCATTTCCTGAGGATGGGGAATTTATCTCTTGTATCTAAAGAGTACAAATTCTGTACCTAGCACACTGCCTGGCACTTGGTCTGATGCCCAATAGACATTAATTTGATGAGTAAATGAACTGTATTGATGGCGGATAAATTCAGATTCAACAATACAGTCAATAAATATCTTCCATGCACCTGAGGTGTGCCAGGCATTGTGCTAGACTCTCATTTCCGCCTTGCTACAACCCCCTGAGGTTATTAATTATCATCACTCTGTGAACACTGAGTTAACAGGGCTTGGGACCAGCTAGTAACAGGAAAGCTTGGCACAGACCCACAGCTTCTTCTTCCAAGACTAAAGCTCTTTCCAAATCCCAGTACTGCCCGAGGGAGCAACACCCCAAACTGATTAAATAAACTCTGGACTCACACATCCATTGTGTGGGCCTGAGGGTGTCAGTGCAAGTTCCATCACTGCTGTTTACCAGTGCCACGTCACCACAGAGAAGCTGCTTCCCTCCATATGCCTCAACATATTCGTTTTAAAATCAAGGATGACAACAGTACCCACCTCGTAGGAAAGTAGGAATTTTAAACGAAATGTTTGTAAAAGCACTTTATGTTCTGTCAGGCATATAAATGCTCAGAAAATGGTACTTATCACGTCATCAGCAATAGCAGCAGCACTCCTAGGCTTACATGGCCTTCCTCCTCCAGCTATCTGATTTCTGGGGTCTGTCAGGTTAAATGAAAGCTACACTTGCTCACTGACTGAGGGTAACTCTTCCTCTCAGGTCTCTGGGACTGCCCAGGCTTGGCACTCTGAGGCTGGCATGGGAGTACAGTGTGCCTGGGCATTGGCCCAGCAACCCTTGCCTATCCAACTTCTCCGCAGAGCAAGCTGTCTTGGGCAAAGCAAGGAGATCTATATTTAATTCTATTCTTTCTGTTGGATTTTCCTCTTTGGTGAAAGGGGTCTGACTTATTCCTCAATGGTATCAATAAATGAACAATAAGTGGAGAAGAATAATAAGCTCACCAGTGTTCCAAACCTACAGCCACTCCTACAACCTACACTCCCTTACCTCCCCAGTCTCGTAAGAGGCTGTGCAGGGAGCAGGATTACTGGCACCGCTCGCCCACAAATGGAAATGTTCCTGAGCAATCAAATATTTATAAATCAAACCACATCCTAAAAGCACTAGGGAGTGCGCTGGCCAAAGAACCTTACTTTGCAGTCTTTTAGACAGAGTAGGCTCCTCTGCAGCGAACTTCCTTGCTCCCTTGTTTTCTGGCAGTTCAGAATTGTGATCTCTGGTTTGATATGACTCGGCATCTAATGGTAAAGGCACTTTGCTTGCCACCAGCTTGGACTGAAGTCCAAACAGCTTTTCAAATGTCCTGCTTGGGCAGAGCTGAACCTGCAGCCAGAAGTCAGAAAGAAGGACAGGTCTTCAGGAATGCTCACCCGGCAGGGTGTCCTCACCACACTGGACATGAAGCCAAAGAACCCCTGCCCCGCCTCCCCACAGGGGTTATCTGATTACATAAAAGGGAGTTTTCTAAAGAAACTATTTTTTCTTAATATTACAGAGTCCATGGACTATAGAAAAATTTTTCCAGGCACCTTTTTCAGGCCCTACAGAAGAAACACAGCTTTACATGTTCTAAGAAACATCTTTTTCATACATACATGTTTCTCCAAACCACCGGAGTTTTTTTCCATACAAATTGATTTTTTTTTCTTCTCCGTTTAACGGAGCCCAGCTTGTGACTACGTTATAATTATAAATGCCACTGGCATAAAACAACCTTGTGGAGTTCTGAATGAGGCTGACCTCACTTTAGGTAAACACGGTCAAAGACGGGAAGTCTCCAACCCAGAATAAACCAGGCACGTAATCTCTTTTGGCCTCTCTTTGGAGCAAAGGTGGAAAGCTTAAAGGGCTTGGATGAGATGCAGAGGCAGAAACCCTAATGAATGCACCAGTTGTGATCTTATCTTTAAAACTTCCCAGGGCGGGGCAGGTCAGGTCAAGAAGACACTAAAATGCTGAGACTCTGAAACGCCACCTGTGCCTCCTCCTGCCACTAACTGGCTTCTAGCTCCTTTTCCTTCTTTTCATCCTTGGAAAGTAGGGGTCATCTTTCTTTACAGTGAATATACTAGTGAGAGCTAATGTAAGGCCTTAGGGAGTGAATGGAAAACCAGAGATACAGACCTATATCGTTGCAGGAAAAAAAGACCATCTAGTTGGGGTTGGTCTATCCACCCAAAAGCTCTGGGTTCCTCTCTCTGTAGGGTCCTCTAAATAAGGACTCAAGTGGGTCTAACGGATAAACATGGGGGCAGAGAGGAGCACAATTCCCTAAGGTGATCATGCACATTTCAGTTATTCGACATTTACTTTTGAGAAATAGAGCATCCCCACACCAGCACACCTTAGTGCCTCTTACTAAAGAAGACAAGCTTTGACTTTCACTGGGAGTCCCCATGGTCCAAATCGACCCAAAAGATCCCTCTTGCAGCATTTTTACAATGTTTTATGAGTCTGAATTCCTCTGAGAAACTTCAGTCTCTTGTTAGAATACCTTTTAAAAAGGCACTTTCCATTTCTTCCGCTAAATCAAGAGCTCCTATCCCTGTTCCAGAACCTATATGGTACCTATATGGATTAAATGACTTCTCATTCTTTCAAAAAGTCTCACCCCTTCATCCTGGGAATGCGTTAGAGTCAGTGACCTTCCCTTTCACACACAGCATGTCCCAAATTCCCAGTATGGGATAAAGAGGAAGCTCTTAGGCTTTGCTCTAGGTGTTAACCTGGTAGAAGTTAGTAGAAAGGGAAAAGAAACAAAGGTGTGGCTAGGAGCCCCTCACCCTCTCCTGCCACCACAATTTTCCAGGTTTCCTCTTCACCAAAGACTCATCTTTTATGGACACCCCTGTTCAGGACCAGATGGCACCCAAGTCATGCCTGAGCTATGTCACAGAGCACCTAAGGGACCTTGGGGAACAAGAAACAGGCATCTTGGCTTGCTCAGCATTATGCTTACTGGCTAACACTTGGGCTTTTGACACCAACTACCATCCCAAAAAGGTACAAAGGAGAATTTCACAAAAACCAGCAGCCTATTGCCTAGAGACAACCAGTATGACCAGCTGGCTGTTTATTTCTCTCCTCTCCTTCCTGCCCCAGGTTTAGCCATTCTTATCCTCCACAGAGCAGCTCCCTGTAAGAATAGCTAGTATACATTTTATATTTTACTTCCCACTGTTTCTTACTTCTTATAAAATCAAGGATTTACTATAAATATTCTTTTGTAATTTGCTTTTTTTCACTGTGTGTTATTTTCTACTCCCCCTACTCTCCACCAAGGAATATACATATGAATTATATAACTACATTAACAGGGCTCCTTGCAGTTGTTGCAATTCTGTTTTATCTCAAAAATAAGTGGATTTTTTTTTTTTTTTGCTCTTGTGCCACTTTTACTGTTCATAGGCACCCCTAATTGGGAACAAACCTCAGGGGATGAGGACTTTGTCTGGCACTGAATTCAGCTGCCACACCCAGCAGTGGTCACTGAATCTGTGCTGAGTGACTTTTTGAAGGTTTAGCCCTGGCTAACAGGGAGCTGCCCTTCCCCAAGGCTGGGTGGTCACCCTCCCTCTCCACCTGAGAATCCCTTTCTCAAGCTCACTGCTTCCCACTCCTCAGCAGCAGCTGCAGGAGGATGTAGGTTTAGAGAACTGGAAAGAAGTCCCACTAGGGAGCTGGTCACCTAGTCTGTTACACGAGCAGCTTGGGCTGGGTGTTACTCCTTCCTGCCAACCCTGCTTGCAGAAGGATATATGTTTAGGAAACTCAGCCAGAAAGAAATCCAGTGAAAATGAGCTATGAAACTTGGACATCCTGGAGAAATAATATTTACAGAGGAAACTCTTGAGACGAACTCTCACCAGTGCTACAACCCTGGGGTTGAGGCTCAGAGCCGAGGGCGGAATCACGTGCCAAGTACTCTGGCTCATGTTTACCTCCATGAGGCTTTACATGGCTGAAATGGGATTCCACATACACTGAAGTCAGCTTCACTTACCCCATGGAAAGACAGATGGGAATATGGGTCACAGAGCAGGGATGAGTTAGGAAATTAAAAGCTTTAAAAAAAAATTCTTTGTGGGTGGTAAGGATAGGTTCAATATAGTTTCATCAATTATAACAAATGTGCCATTCTGGTGGGAAATGTTGATAATGAGAGAGGCTATATAAGTGTGGGGATTTAGGGTGACAAGGAAAATTCCTATGCCTTTCCCTCAATTCTGCTGTGAACCTAAAACTGCTTATTTTCAAAACAACTTCCTTAATTATCTAAAAAGATCTACCCTTTGGGATTTCCATAGTATCTTTAACGCGTTTGATGAAAGCCCTAATTCCAGACATAGGCTTCACCTTCTTGTACTTTTTACAAACTGAAGGTCTGATGCAGTCTTGTACTGATCAAGTCTCTTGGTGCCAGTTTTCCCAATGGCACATGCTCCCTTCATCACTCTGTCACCTTTTGTAAATTCTCACAATATTTTAATATTTTTCATCATTACTGTACAATCAGCAATCCTTGACATTAAGGGGGAGCCATTAACTACTCCCACAAAAGATAGTAAACATGACCGATACATGTGTGCACTCTGGCCACTCCATGGCCTTGTCATTTCCCCCATCCTTCTCCCTCTCCTTGGGTCTCCCTATTCCCTGAGACACAACAATTTTGAAATTAGGCCAATTAGGGCCGGGCATGGTGGTGCATTCCTGTAGGTGGCAGCCTAGGAAGCCACAGCCAGGGCCAGGGATAGAGGTTCAAGTCCCGCTGGGGGCACACAGCGAGACCTAGTCCCCAAAAAAATAGCTGGGCATGGTGGTGCACGCCTGTAATCCCAGCTACCTGGGAAGCTGAGGTTGGGGATCGCTTGAGTCTGTGGTACCCTGGGCAACGTGAGCCTGCGGTTCCACGGGCAAAAATAGCAAGACCTAGTCTCAAAAAAATAAAATAAAATAAAGTAAAATTAGGCCAATGAATAGCCCTACAATGTCCTCTAAGCGTTCAAGTGAAAGAAAGAATTGCACATGCCTCACTTGAAATCACAAGCTAGGAACGATTAAATTTAGTGAGGAAGGCATGTTGAAAATGGAGATGAGTGAAAAGCTGGGCCACTTGCACTAAACATTTAGCCAAGTTGTGAATGAAAGGGAAAGGTTCTTAAAGGAAATTAAAAGTGCTACTCCACCAAATACATGAACGATAAGTAAAACAGCCTGTTGCTGATACAGAGAAAGTTTTAGTGGTCTGGCTAGAAGATCAAACCAGCCACAACATTCCCTAAGTCATAGCCTAATTCAGACAGAGGTCCTAACTCTCTTCAATCCTATGAAGGCTGGGAGAGGTGAGGAAGTTATAGAAGAAAGGTCTGTAGCCAGCAGAGAGGATTGTAAGGCTGAAGGAAAGTTATCACCTTATAGTAAAGGACAAGGGGAAGTAGCCCATGATGACATAGAAGCTGCAATAAATTGTGCTGAAGATCTAGTTAAGATCAGTGAAGAATGAGGCCACACTAAACAGACTCTCAACATAGGCAAGACAGTCTTATCTTGAAAGTAGATGCCATGTAGGATTTTTGCCAGGCTTCAAGGGACAGGCTGGTTCTCTTTTTAGGGACTAATGCAACTGATGACTTTATATTGAAGTCAGTCTCATTTATTATTCTGAAAATCTAGGACTTTTAACTGTGTTGCTAAATCTATTCTGCCTGTGTTCTATAAGTGGAACAATAAAGCCAAAAGGACAACACATCAGTTTACAGCATGGTTTATAAATATTTTAAGCCAAATATTCTGAAAAGTCCTTTCAAAACATTCCTGCTCATTGACAAGGCACCTGGTCACCCAAGAGCTCTCATGGAGACAGAACAAGGCATTAAATGTTGTCTTTATGCTTGTTAGCACAGCATCCAATCTGCACCCTGTGGGTCATGGAGTAATTTCAACTTTCAGTCTTAGTTAAGTACAACATCTTGTTAGGCTATAATTGCCATAGATAGTGAGTCTTCTGACAGATCCGGCCAAGTCAACTGAAAACCCTCTGGAAAGGATTCACTATTCTAGATGCATTAAGAACTTGATTCATAGGAGGAGCTCAAAAGATTGACGATAATGGTAGTTTCGATGAAGTTGATTACAGTTCTCATTGATAACTTTGAGGGGTTCAGGCTTCAGTGGAGGAAGTAACCACAGATACTATGGAAATATAAAGCCAACTAGAATGAGAAGTGAATCCTGAAGAATCAAGAGAACTAAAATGAGAAGCAGATACTGACTGCAATCTTGTGATAAACTTTAATGAATGAGAAGTTGCAAAGAAAGTGTTTCTTGAGATGGTATCTGTTCCTGGTGAAGATGCTGTGAACAGTGTTGAAATGACACCAAAGGATTTACAACATTATATACTCTTAGTTGATAAAACAGCAGAAGGGTTTGAGAGGAATGAATCCAAATTTGAAAGGGATTCTACCTGTGGATAAAATGCTATAAAACAGCATCACAAGCTACCGAGAAATCTTTTGTGAAAAGGTGAGTCAATTGATAATGGCAGTGTTTGCTGCTGTCTTAAGACGAGCCACCTCCGCCCTGATCAGACAGTATGTATCCATTTCAAGACAAGACCTTCCACCCACCAAAACTCAGTGAAGCTTAGGATTTCATTTTTTAGCAACAAAGTGCCTTTTAATTAAGGTTTGCTTGTAGTATTTTTTAATACAATACTATCTTTCATCTAATAAGCTACAGTATAATGTAAACAGAAATCATATATAATAGGAAACCAAAAAATGTGTGTGTGTCACCTTATGGCAGCATTTGACTGCAGTAGTCTGAAACCAAACCTGCATTATCTCTGTGGTATGTCTATATATGGGCGGTAGGTGGGTAAAAGTTTCAGGTAACTAGCATCATTTTGTCCTTCAGCTACAAGTAAGATCCTGGAGGACCATCTGCCATCTTGTACATGTCTGTGTTTAATTAAACACAAGGGGACCCAAGAAGGGAAGTATGGCTTAATTTGGACCAGTTTTTCTCATAATTAGAGCCCAAGGTCCCATATGAAAGAGAGGAAATGGCAGTATGTTTGCAATACTCAAACCTGGGTTCTCACCAAGGTGTGGCCCTGATTATTACTGTAACACTGGGAAAAGCACACTTTCATCATGCTTCAGTCTTCTTAGCGGTGGGTCAGAGCCAGTGGCCCCTTCTTCCAGGGAATGGTGTGAGGAGCTGTGATGTCCCCCAAACACGAAGAAAACAATAGTAACAGTACTGGCACTTTCTGTGTGTTGCATCATAATCTCACAGCAACTCTATGAAGCAGGTACAACCAGGAATTAGGAAGCAGGTAAATAACTTGTTCAATGATCACACAGATAATACTTAGCCAAGCCAGACTGTGAATTCATGAAGTTTTGTTCTAGAGCCCACACCTTTAATTCTATAGTATTTATCCCAAGAAAGAAGTGAGCATGCTGGCTGGTACACAGGAGGTGATCAATAAATGGTTATCTCCTTCCTTTGTTCTTAGATAGGGTTATGATGAGAAATTGATAGAGAACTGTTTGTGAATGTTCTCTGATAGCCATAAAGGTTCAATGAAAAATATAGCATTTAAAAAAATACCTTTACTGAGATAAATTCACATATCACACAATTCACTCATTTAATTCAATGTAGTATGTAATCATTGCCATAAACAATTTCTGAGTATTTTCCTCACCCTAAAAGAATCACCTATACATCTTTAGTACTTTTCCCTTCTTTCTCCCTTAAACCCCTTCTTAGTCCCTGGCTACCTTTGACCTATTTCCACTCTTTATGGATTTGCTTATTCTAAATATGTCACTGTGATCATAAAATATGTGGTCCCATGTGACTGGCTTCTCTAGCTGGCATGGTTACAAGGTCCATCCATGTTAAAGCAGATATCAGTACTTTGTTTTTATTGCCAGACATACTCAGCATTGACAGAGAATGTATTCACTCGCTTCATATACAGTTAGAACTGGAAAAACTTTTTAAGACTAAGTCCAAACCCCTCCCATTTCCCTGATAAAGAGACTGACCTAGAGCTTAAATAGTCAAGCCAAGGGAGGCCAGCTGGTGACAAAGCACAGTCTTGAGTTCTCTCATATGGGTCCCATTTTTAACCCATTAAGAAACACAATGCAGAGTGCACAGTACATTAAGATGGGCCAGGAGGATTATCTCTGGAAATATTAACTGAATATCACTCACTCATACAAGACTATTACTGTTGAACTTTTGGCCTCCTCCCATGAATCATGAAAGTTCTTAATGGCAGCTAGAGCGGCGAATGATCTCCAGAAGGTTTTCAGTGGACTTCAGCCAGTTCCATCAGACTATGTATGGAAGTTACAGCCTTACAAAATTTGTTGGCTGTCCCTGTAGTATAGGGCATGTGAGGTGCAGGGGATGGACAAGATCTCTTTCCTTTCTTCCAAGTATACACTTTCCTAGGGAGACATAAATATGAGAAGCCCTAAATGAAAGGAACTGTGGTAAATAGCATGAAGTGACATGAAGAAAACAAACAAGAGGCCAAGAAAGGAGATGGTGTAGGGGCTAAGGTGGTACTGGCAGTGGGGCAGGGTGCAAGGACCTGCTGTAGAGGATGCTGGAGGGTCCTCTGGTGGGGGAGGCCTCTCTGAGGAAGGAGTATCTACAATGAGGCCTACAGGAGGATGAGGGCAAATTTTGTGAATATCTACAAAAAGACGGTACCAGATACTGGGGAGATATGCACATGCAAAGGTGCTGAGGTGGGGTAATCAAGAGTAGGGGGTAAAGTACAGTGACTGAGTCTAGGGTGTGAAGCAGAACTGTGTGTATCTTATCTAGTCATTCACATAAAATTGGCAAGCTGGTCATAATGTGTAACATGTCTGCTCACAGATGCATAAAATCTCTCTACGAGGATACACACAAATATACCTACGGAGGGTTTACTTGTTTGTCTTCTCAGGCAGACATACCCTGGAAAGGAGGGCAATTGTCACGTCTGACCTGTTTAACACAGTTGGTGGTAGAAGACTGGGAATGGTGAGAGAGGGATCTCATGGTCTCCTCTTGTTTCTAAGTTTAAAAGGTGTGCCTGTGTTTCCTGTTTCAAAAAATTAAATGAAAACAAAGGAGCAACACGGAGAGGTAGTGATCTGCGGCCCCGCGCTCCTCCAAGCTGCCCGGTGCTGGGTTTCCGGTAAAGCTACCTCTTTGAGAGGCCACCTGGAGACCTACTGGGAACATGCCAGTCCATGCTCCAGGCTTTACTTCTACTTGTGTAGAAGTCTGTGACAGTCAGATGGTCAGAAAAATAGTCTAGGAGAGTCCAGAACTCAATCGATTTCCAAAGGGGAACCATCAAGGCACCTCCCTCCAGAGTCACCTGGACGGGAATATGAATGACTGTGAAGTGGATTCAGACTCCAACCAGGCAGTGATCCCTCAGAAGTTCAATCAGCATGACCAGGAAGAGGGTGACCCAAATAATGCACATTCTTTTATCTAACCTTGAGGTTTCTCAGCCTCAGTAACATGATTTTTTGGATTAAAAATTACTTGTGAGAGCTGCCCAGGGCTTTGTAGGATGGCTAGCAGCACCATGGCCTCTACCCACTAGAAGCCAGTAGCACCATCCTGCTACAGTGGAGACAAAATACTCAAACATCTCCAGACATGATAAACTGTCCCCTGAAGAATAAAATTCGAACCTCCTCCCACACCCCCCAACCCCCCACCCTCCCTGACTCCCATCCACCAACTACCAGTCCCCCATGAGAACCATAATACTCTCCTCCCTTCATTTCTAGGTTCTTCATTCTCCCAGTCAGAAACTGAGGATTTCCCCTCTGGCTGTACCCCAAATGGGTTGTCATAGTTTTAGGAGTTGACTCATATGCTAACCAATCCTAACTTCCTAGGAAAATCTTCTCTGGGAAAATAACAATATCAGATTTTTTTTTTAATAACCAACTGAAAACCCCCCAAGCTCCAGGCCATTAAAGGTGATTCCTCTCCACCCCCAAGGCAGATTAGTATCTAAAGCAAACAGGGTTGGGCTGCCCACCCAATGGCACCCCAAGGTTTCTGGGAAGGAGATGCCTGTTCCTTCTGTGGTTATTTTTCTCCAGGTGATAGAAACAGGAGCACGGCTCTGAAAAAGTGCATGCCGGGTCATTTCAGAACAAACTTGGTGTGCGGGTGGGCAAAGCTGCCATCATCTCTCCTCTCAAGAACATAATTCTCAACAGACAGCTTTCTTTGGAGGGGAAAAAAAAAAGAAACTGTATTTCTATGTTTTGATTAATTCGAGGCTCATCCTTGAGGGCTCTGTGAAATGAATGAGCAGAATTTTCCGTGGCTAACTGTTCTGGCCGCCAGGCCGTATCGGCAAAAGTTTAGTGTTTATTTACTTTGCCCATGTTATTTTTATTTCAGTTCAGCTGCAGCTCAGTGCGGAAAGCGTGGGGGAGGTGTATATAAAGAGCACGGAGACTGGCCAGTTCTTGGCCATGGACACCAACGGGCTTTTATATGGCTCAGTAAGTATGAGGCTGACACGCTTCCAGACGCGGCCAACGTTTGAGGTTTCCAGAAATCTTGTTACGTTGAGTGATGCAAACTATAAAGCAACAATTAGTCTCTGTTTGTTATTTTTTCCACTAGGATTCCCACTCTCTATCCTACCTTATTTCAGACACAAACATAAAAGAGTTTCTTGTGGTATTTTCTCAAAATACTCAAACCTATTATCACATAGAGGAGACATTGATTGAAATTTAGTAACTCATCATCATCAGTCATCAGTCACTCAGAATGCCAACTCCCCTCTGCATTCATTCTAAAAACACTTCTGAGCATCTACCACATCTCACAAAAGTAACCGAGTTGGACTCTAGCAATTTAGATGTCACACATAAAACTCTGGAGACCCTTTAATTCTGGGTGGGTCACCAAATTAAAGGTCAAAAAGTTTAATAATTTAGCTCAATGAGTACTTATCAAGTACCTCCTGGGTCTAAGCACTGCTAAGCACTGAAGGGATGCAGGCATAATGAGGCATATCCCTGCCCTCAAGAGGCACAGTTCAAGAATTTGTTCAGGAGCCACATCTCCTCCACATCTCCTGCCCACATCTCCCTCCCTAAATTAATGCTTTATAAGATTTGTCTCGGTATATACAAAAGTCTTTGTGAGAAAAGAATGGGAGTAGAGGCAGTCTAATTTTGTCCCTTGGTATCTCTGGTGAAAGTTCTGGCTGGAAAGGGAGGTGAAGTCAGTGGTCCAGGTTTTGAAATTATTTCTGGATTTCAATGATCCTTCCTGTTCATCCTAACAACAGATCATTAAGGTTTGGCTGTCATTCACAATCTAAGCCAAACTCCTTTCTTGCCTTTTATGAAGATGTCTACTAACGGGCAGTCAGTAGGAGGATTTTATTGTGGGCTGCTTTAACCTCTGCCAGGCTGCCAAGTTGCAGTGGCACAAGAAGCCCTCTAAGCTACAGAGTCTCAGCCAAGGTTCAGGATGTGAACACAGTTCACTTTTTTCATGGTGCCCACTAGGGGTCAGAAGACAGATTCTCAGAGTAACAGCCTCTAGCTGACAGCTGAGCTAGGGGTCAACTAGAACAACTTGAAAGGGTTTGGAGCTAGGCACTAACTATACTTAGGGAGTATCTCTCCCATCTTTTGTTAAAGATAATTCTTTCAAATGGCAATAAAATTAACTAACTAACCAGTCATTCAATCTCAGATTCATAATTGAATACCATGCTTCTGCCACTTTGGCAAATTACTGGCTTACTCAGAATCTTGTCTAAAATGAGCACAGAAATGGAGAGTAACTGCTTCATTCAGGATTGAAGAGGGTCCAGAGAGACAGCACAAAGAGCCCATCAACCAGTGTGGCTGGCACAGTGGAGGGGCTCCACCACTGGCAACTACAGACAAATAATCAGCATATAAATTTTTATCCTCAGTAGCTCTGAAGCTATATATTATAGTCTTATGACTTTTCCTCTTTAAATCAGTTTTGATGTCTCATAACCTGCTTTTACTTGTATAAAAATAATGAGAATACTCCCAAATCCAATTTCCTTTAGGTTCCAGAAAACCCCTTCTCCCACCATAATCCTGACTTACTGTAATTTACCTCAAATATCCCAAGAGTGGTCTGAATATATTATGTTGAATGGTCTTTATTTTCCCACTTGATACAGAGACATTCTAGAATATCTCAAAGTTCTGTCTCATATTCTTAACCAATTTGACATATTAACCCATTCTGATTCAAGTTTGTGTATAAGCAGAAAAGATAAGTAGGAAAGGCTATGTACCATGACATTAATATAGAGCTGGGGGCAGGGGGAGGGAGATGATTGGCTAATTTTATGTGAATGTCATCATCCTGTACTCTATAGAAGATATAGGTCACCTATGTAGTTGGTAGTTTGAAAGCAGGCTAAATATAAAAATGAAAATAATAGGCATGAATCAACTGTTACCCCCCATGCCCTTGGCATTGTACCAAGTGCTTAACAAGTGCTGACAAATCCTGGTATCAAGCCGGATGGAGCACCTCCAATTTAGCCTGCTGACTCAGCCTGTGACTCAGGCATTTTGTGTGTGTCAACTGCTCGAAAGTAATAAAGATATCAGACGGGGCATGTGCTCATCTTCAGCTTCATCACAGAACACAGGCCTGCCACCCACTGAGGGCTGTCATAGGATGAGTCCACCCTACAAAGGAGTGGGCAACGCACACAGGTCCAAAACTCCCTTCTTCCCTGGCCCCGACAACAGGCATCAGACTCCAATGTCTGGACTAAGTCCCCTCTGGAATCCAGATACCCAATTAAATACTGCATCTGTGGCCCAAACGCTTCTAAAATGATCCAAAGTGTCTCACCCAGTTGTTACTGCACTAGACTACAAATGATTAAGCAGCAGGATATTTCCTATGACACAGTTCCTTACTGATAAAAGGTAACTACTGAGTGGTTTATATGATCTCAAGAATCAAATTAAATTCACCACCTTTATTGGCAAGTCTGTGAGTCTGGGAGGTAAAAACAATGCTGACAAGATTCCATTCCTTGCATCAGTAGAATTTATGGCTTTATGGGGCAAACATGCCCACAAGAAGAGAATAGGGAACAACATGACTGGAAATAGCAAAAACAATCACCAACCACTGTGGGTAAAGAGATGACAGATGTCACATGGCTTGAATTGATACTTTTAAATACACCTAACTTTGGCCAGGCACAGTGGCTCCTACCTGTAAGCTTCAGCTATGAAGCGGCAGGGGCTAGGGATCATGATTTGAGTCCCACCTGGGGTCCATAGTGCGACCTAGTTCCAAAGAAATAGCTGGACGTGGTAGCGTGTGCCTGTAATCCCAGCTACCTGGGAAGCTGAGGCTGTGGATTGCTTGAGTCTGTGGTACCCCGGGCAACGAGAGCCTGTAGTTCCATGGGCAAAAATAGTGAGACCTAGTCTCAAAAAAAAAAAAAAAAAAAAAAAAAAAAAAAAAAAAAAAATACACCTAACTTTTATATACAAACATAAAAGTGTATTTTAAAATCTTGACAAATACAAAGTTCAAATAACCAGGGTTCCTCCCAGTTTCTGAAGAGATGAATTATAAGTAACAGAGCAATAGCTGATAAACATTTTTACAACACCTGCACTACTTAAAGTATTAATACAAAAAGTTTAATGTATCTGTAGCTGCATCAGGTCCTGCCATAGAGACACAACAGCCTGCCTAACCAATCACCTCTCTGTGCACATTTAGGTGGCTTTCAATTTGTTGCCATTATACCCAATACTCGGAAACCTATCACTGAAAGCAATTTTACAATTGTGCAATATCTCCTAAAGTGAAATTCCTAGAAATAAAATTGCTAGGTCAAGAAATGCTTGACCTAAGTTACGCTTTTCATCAAGTTACCTCACTAGCAGTGCATGAAAATATTTATTTCTCATATTCTCACCAATATCAAGACTTGTAAATCTTATTTCTCTTTGCACATAATGTAGCCAATATGTTAAATCATTTTTAATCTGCATTTTCTTGCTAATGAAACTGCAAGTTTTCCCAGGTTTATTGCCCTTTTTAAAAATAGCAGATATGGCATGTCATTATGATAATGTCTTTATAGCATTATCTACATCTCTCTGCGTGTGCAAACAAAGATGTAGGGAAAGATGTTTGTCAGCTCATCAACTGTCAATATTTCCCTATATCTGGGTGGGTGGGTTTTAGAGTGTTCTTTTCTTTTTTCTTATTAAGTTGTGATATTTTTTAAAGTACACTTACTTTAATAACCCTGGTTATTTGAATTTTATAAGTAGTGTTTTTTTTAAAATCACAAAAAAAGCTATTTTCATTATTTTTAAAACTCATTTAAGTTCCAGAATGTTTTTTATCATTATGATACATTATATATGATCATTTATATTCAGAATGACACTAGGTAAAATCCTAATACTGTCAGTGAAAATACCAGGATTAAAAATAGTATTTTAGTAGGTTTTTATTTTACAAAAGCAAACTTAAAAACATCCCCCATTGCATCATAGTTTGATTATACCTATTCTGGATATTTTTTGCAGCCTTATATCAGCCTTTTCAGAAGCAAAAGGTCTTACCCTACCTTTATGGAACGTATAGTCTTTTTTTTTTTTTTTTTTTTTTGAGACTAGGTCTTGCTATATTTTGCCCGTGGGACCACAGACTCTCGTTGCCTGGGGTACCACAGAATCAAGCAATCAGCCTCAGCTTCCCAGGTAGCTGGGATTACAGGCGTGCACCACCACGCCCAGCTATTTTTTTGGAACTAGGTCTCGCTACAGGCCCCAGGTGGGACTCGAATCGCGATCCCTAGCCCCTACCGCTTCATAGGCTGAAGCTTACAGACATGAGCCACCGTGCCTGGCCAGGAGCTTACAGTCTTTCAGAATTCCTCCAAAAGGAACTCTTGATTCCTGACAACAGCAAATGGAAGGGAAGCTTATGATAACAGCAAATGTATATTGAAGTCTCCTTACCTACTTGAGTCCTATTCTGTACTCTTATTACTCTCAGAGATAGGTTTATTATCCCAATTTTCCTCAAGAAGAAACTGAGGCACAGAGAGCCTCAGTAACTTACCTAAGGTCACATTGCTAGTAAACAGAGGAACTCCATTCAAAACCACTCACTAATAGTTCTGTTCTCTTTTGGTTTTATCTTTGTAGCAAACACCAAATGAGGAATGCCTTTTCCTGGAAAGACTAGAGGAAAACCATTACAACACCTATACGTCCAAGAAGCATGCTGAGAAGAATTGGTTTGTTGGCCTCAAGAAGAATGGAAGTTGCAAACGTGGTCCTCGAACTCACTATGGCCAGAAAGCAATCTTGTTTCTCCCCCTGCCAGTCTCCTCCGATTAAAGAAATCTGTTCTGGGTACCCATCACTCCAGAGGAGCCTGAAGGGGTCCTCACCCAGCTGACCCCAGATTGTTTCCTTGACCATTGGCTGCGCTAATCCCTGGCCCACCGTGCCTGATTTTGTAAGCAAAGCGCTTCTCAAAGCCCAGTTCACTTTTTTGCAGAGCCTTTTACCCCAGCACAGTTTGAAACAGAGGGAGCCAATGGCTCCTAGGGGCCAAGTGACTGGCCAGTCTGGGTCTCTTCCGGATGTCCAGTTGCCTCTGGACACCTGGTGGCTGAGCCTCTCAATGCAAAGATAGGGCCAAATGAAGTGTGGTGATAGGGTCTGCCAAGTGGGTCATGAGTAACCGCTTACAATTCCCTCTATTGAGTAAACCCTGTCTGTGATTTCCCCTAAACTCCCTTTTGTTGTGTCTATATCCAACAAATATCAGCAAAGAAGCTCATAGCTAGACAAGAAGAAAGCAGCATTCCTGAGTAGGAATAAGGTCAAAAATTCCCCAAGAGATTAAAATGGCAAGGAGAGACTGGATTTTAGCAGACCACTTAGAAGGACAGGATCTCAACTCAGAGTGAGAGCAGGATGGGAAGTCTGGCCATTGGAAGGTAAAATGAATTCAAAGACTTGGAAGTCATGTCAGGCCTTGACTTTCCTAAGGTTGCTGGCAGCAGGCAGCCCCTGGATGATGTCAGGTGGAGAACAGAAGTAGAATCTTCATAGAATCAGTGACCCTGGATGTTGGTAAATTCATCCGGGTCCTGGGAATGAGTATCGAAGTGAAGAGAAAGGGAAGCATGGCAAGAAGAGATGCTGTCCTCTCCAGAGGATGACTTTAGACATGAGAAGGAAAGAGAAAGGAATACTCTAATTGGCATTTGGTCATAGGAATGCAGAGGCTGTGGGGCAGTGCTTGGGAATCTTGTATTAATGTAGATTCTGGGTTAGTCAGTCTGGGCAGGGTTTTTACATTTCTAACAAGTTTCCAGGTGCTGTAGACACCGCCACCTTTCTCAACCATACTTTAAATCCTTTAAATCGCAAGGTCCCAAAGAACATTATTCAAAGGAAGGTGATTAACCACCCCCACCCCCTTTGGCCTCACCTTTATAATGCACAGTCCAGGAGTCTGCCTGAACATTTAGACAGCATTGGTAGCAGTTCTGCTTGTGTTAAAGAAGCATGGATTTGCCAGGCATGGTGGCATGTGCCTTTAATCTCAGCCTATGGAGCGAGGCCGGGATTAGGAATTGCTTGAGTCTGCGGGTTCAAGACCCACACAGGCAACACAGTGAGACCTGGTCCCAAAAAGTAGCTGGGCGTGGTGGCGTGCGCCTGTAATCCCAGCTACCTGGGAAGCTGAGACTGGGGATCACTTGAGTCAGTGGTACCCCCAGCAATGTGAGCCTGCAGTTCCCCGGGCAAAACAGCAAGACCTAGTCTCAAAAAAAAAAAAAAAAAAAAGAAAAGAAACATGGATTTAAGGCACTTTGGCCCAATGCCTATAAAATGCCCATTTAGAAGATACACGAACGCATACTTCAAAAATGCTAAACCCTCACAAATAGACCTCCCAAGAGATCATTTGGGTTATGATTATTTGTGTAAATATGCTTCCTGCTTAAAGTTGACCCAAGTGGCTAGCAAATTACAAACACCATTCATCTCTGATATATGATATTGTTGCCATGTAAAGACTTTAATAAGCCATTTAAACTTACTGTGAGATGTATGTCCTAGTCACATTAAAAAATACATAGCTCAAAGGCAGTTAGTTAAACTGATTAACATTCAGCCATTGAGAACGAAAATAGGATAATATAAGTTACTTAACTATCTACTATTTACACTGCACTTATCTATAAAATGAGAGTTTCCTTTGTTTTCCACTATGCTGTTACAAATTTTCCTTTGCAAAAAGGGGACTCTTAAGTAATGATAATTGTGGGTAAAAACTGATGAGAAGGTTGGTTCATGTTTCATAAGGAACTGAAATGATTGTTAATTAAAAAATAATTCCTACATAATTGAACTGTCATATTGGGAGTGGAAGGAAAATGACAATTTGTGAAAGTTCAAAATGACAGTGCAATTTGGGAACTGAACTAAGTTAAAAACTATGATTAATAATACCATTCCACATTCATACAGCAAAAAAAAAAAAAAAGATTTCATGACTATGCTTGCTTTTGTAACTTGGATAAGAGGACTGCCTTTTATTTTAGTGAATTTTTGCAGGCAAGTTGGGAATAGCACAGTGCAGCTTAACATCTTTTGACCAGGAAAATTTGGCCAGACAAAGGTATCAGAGTGGATATCCAAGATATTGATAATAGCCCATAGTTTTCAGTGTCTGAATCAAATTCAAGTATAACATTAGCCAAGAAAAATTAAATGCTTGTTGCTAGTAGATGAGAAGGAAGTTCATGGTTTCAGAGACTAAAAGCATTATGGAACATAATTTATTGTGACCTCAACAACCTCACCCCTGTCATCACTGGTGTATTGTTCAATTAATACGTAAGAAGCTACTGTGTACCAGGCACTGTACTGAGTACTGGGGCCCCTGCGAATCTGTCTGTCTGGTTTTGCTGCTGTATTCTCTCCTGGGGCATTATATTTATGATGAAAGATGCTGTGGATTAATTTTTCAGTCAAGTAAAAGCACCCGTTGTTGGTTCCTTCTGAATAAATACCAAGGCCCAGAAACCCAAGTTTGGGAAGAATTAGCAATCTTGAGCACAAGATAAACTCCTACCTAAATGTGGGAGGACATGGAAGGCAAACCAGGCTTTTCCAGGTATAGGACTGGGTCTGTTTCAGGGGAACAACTTTGAATTCCAGAGGAAAGCCTGTCAGATTTCAGAAGAAGGGAGAGTGAGCAGCTTCCCGCTCTATTTTCAGCATGCTTAGTTCCTCAAACATGGAACATTCCTATTATACTTTGTCTTTTTGAGTAAATCCTGTAGCCAATGGCCTGTCATATGCTTCTTGATGGAATAATTTTCAGGATAAGTGTTATGAGCTGCTTGAGACTATACAAAGCATCAAGAATATACATGCTTTTGAATGTTTTCAATGTGGTGGTGGAGTTAGTGGTGATGTTACTTTGGAAGGGAAGTTAATTAAAGCCTCCTATGGCCAACAGTCTGTACTGACAGGAACATCTTGTGTTTCTGAAGTTCAAGATTCTTCATTTGGGTGGGTGAAGGAATGTTGTAGAATATACTAGCCTAAACCAATCTAGCTCACAAGTTGCAAAGCAGACATCTGATGAAGAAGATGCTTGTCATTTTACATCACTGTCTCCTTTTTTTGCACTTTATAAGTTTTAATAAATATTCCACTTACAGATTAAAATGCCTCTGATTCTCTCACCATCATGGTGCTCCATCTTCCAAAGGAACATCTTCCCCTGAAATGCCTGAAGTGTGATTGCTTTGTTCCCTACCAGAGAGGGTATTTTAAAATGGCAAAGTTAAAATAGAAGCACTTTTCATTTTATTTGAAAATCTAAGGCAAAAAATGCTACTTTTCTGAGAACCCATCATGGAAATAAATATAGGAAATATGCCCCCCTGAAGTATCAAGCATCAAAGATAATTAAGTTGACACTTTTTCTTCACAGTATAAGTCAAACAAATTTACCACTAGAATGTAAATAAATACCGATAAATTCTAAATACCAAAGATATTTAGAAAAAAAAATCAAAAATATGGGGAAAATTAAGGTTTCATTTACAATCTTAAGTCAGTGGCATTCACTGTATCTCTTGCATCGCAAGAATCCTGATTGGGTCTACAGACTCACCTATCAGATTTTAGAAATTATTCTCAGATTACATACTACCTCTTCAAACAAACTTCTGAATCTTATTTATTGCTTTCTTTCCCTAAGAATTTCTTACTCTTAGGGAAAATACACTGCTGCCTAGACATGGCAGAATGAGAACACAAACCCACACATGCTCACACATGTGTGCCCCTCCTAAAAAACAGTGTTTGTTCAGTCTTCTCATTACACAACACAATCAGTCCTTCCTCCTCCCTTTAAAGATATCTAAAGAAATAATTTTCTCCTTTTTGGAGCTTGAGCCACATTATGAACTACATTACAACCCAGCACATGTACACAAATGAAACCCCCCAAAATGTTACACAACTACCTACACTACATACATACATACATACATACATACATACATACATACATACATACATATATATATTTATAAAGTGTACTCAGGTTTTTCTATCATATTCCACTAAAAATATACTAGTCTAAGATTAGATTGGGTCATGATATTAGTGGAACACACAGTTTGGAAAGCACTGGTCAAAGAAACTGTTCTCCTTCTCAAAGACGAGACCCAATCAGAGTCCTATATCATATCTGCAGTTTTCAAATACATGGTTTGTTCATGAACAAACAAAACAAGGAGACATTCTGTTACCCAGGAACCATCTGTTCTGAAGGCTTAGTGAATTCTTGATTTGCTACTAATCCCAAAAAATAATGTGATGAGGCTGATCCCACAGGTGTGCACTGCTGTCTCCAGTGCTTTCTTAGCAGATTTCGGCTCTCAGAGCCTAGAGACCTTGACCTCCTCCTCCTTCAGAGTGCCCATCATTCCTGTCTCTTGTTCCAATAAATACCTATTTCAAAACATTTCTAAACAAGACATGACATAAGATAAATGTCATTGCTACTGGAATGAATTTATTCAAGGATTTTAAAATGCTCATCTTTGCTGAGCCAATTGAGAAAGAATTCTATGTCCTAAATGTTTGAGAGGGCTAGTTGGGGTGGCTGAGAATTGGCATTTTATAGGTGAGCTGGAATGAGAGAAAAATATAAATGAATCATCACTTTATATACTTATCTGAGTGATGACCTCTATGCCATGGGGAGAACTGAGAAGAGAAATCCCAAACCCTAAGTACTTCTAGGTTGTTGATTATTAATGAGTATAATAGCGAGAGACCACAGATGTGCCTATTATTGCACTTTTACAATTAATAAGAATTATTTTCAAGAATAGTAATGCATTGGAAGAATAACCAATTGGAAGTTCAAGCAAGTGGCAGAAAGTATACATTCTCCATTTCAAAATGACTAGGGGTGATATATTTGATACATTATTTTACTTCCTAAACCTTTCCTGCACCCCCCAGGAAGAGACTTCCTTTTCACTGTACATAAAGTTTATTCCAAAACTCAGAGCTTGAAACTAGGGACACCAGGCACTCTGGACCCTGGTGATTTACCTAACATTTTCGCAGGTTACAAGAGCAGTGTACTCACTGCCTACTGAGATTTTTCTTTAACACTTGATCCACTTCTAGGCTGGCATATTGGCTGACACACCACTCCACAGCTTTGTATCCTAGTTATAAAACTGAAAAGAAACAAATCACACTCAATCTGAAGTAATAAGGCAGGTGCTTTATTAAATGCATATATTAATAGGACTTGATTTTGAATCTCTGACAAGTCTGAGAATGTTGGGGCTGTGGGAAGAAGGTGTTTCCCAAATTGCTCCCTTCCCTCTTGACTTTCCAGTCACCAGGGCTAAATTTACACATTCATCAGCTAAACATTGGTGTCTATTCTGTTACATAAACAAGGAAAACCTCACCATGTCCTTAAAGTGCTTTCTCCATCAGCTTTAATGAAGAGTTGGTTACTCTCGGTTTGGAACTGTGTTTTCAAACTTTTTATCCCAAATAAGCTATAAGAATGTTATCTACTGAGTTGTTTTGTGTCATTTGAAAAAAACAGGGCAGCTCAGAGTTTGGGAATGTCAACTATGTTAAGAGGCAGGCAATTTCCTGTAGAAGTAAACAGTAGAATCTCTGACATTCTCAAAACAGAATACTTAAATTAGAGACCTTGATTCTGTACTTGGGAAAAAGTGTAGACTTTAAGACTGGCAAGATTGTTTCTGATAATACAGGACAAAATGCAGACCCAGGCCGGTTGTACAGAGAAGACAAATGACAGAAAGCTATTTCTTGATCCTTAGTGCTAAGGGCATCTGTGATATAATGCTCAATCAAAGTGGAGAAGATGGGTTGTAAAACAATGCTTGAAAATGGGTAACTCCCAAGCAACTGAACAGCTGGAAAGAGACTACTAAGGCAGAGTTAGCCCACACGGTCCAATTGTCAAGAATAAACATCAGCAAAAAGGTGAAGATGAAACATCTTTCCTCAGATCGCTCACTAACACCTCCATTCATTAATCCTGTATGAATTAGTCAGGGTCTAATCAGGAGACACGAATCACACCTACAGTTTGAATGGGAAAATTTTAATAGAAAGAGTAATTAACTAGTGACAGAGGATTTACCTACTAAGAGAGATAAAGGCTACTAAAGACTGCTGGAATCACTGGTGCTGGGAGCAGCTGCTATCCCCAATGCTGAGGCAGGAACTTTAGAAGGAACTTGAAAGAGGGCTGCCTTATCTCAGGATGAGCTGTAAATACCTGCAGGGGTGACTGAGACCTATAGGATACAGGAGGATCTCACTAAGGAGCTTTGGGAGCTCTCATTGGGGTGCTAATGACAGACTCTGGAAGCAGCAGTTTGCTGGGGCTGTGCACCACAAAATCTCCCAAGAAAGCTAACCACTGGACTGCCTTAGCAAGAAGAAAAGTGCAGAACCCCAGAGAAAAGCCCCTACCTCCTCCAGTGTCCCACCAGTGCCCTCTACTGACAAACCTTAACTCATATCATTTGGCAAAGGAGAAATGTTTAGAGGGTCAAGCTCCAGCATCACAAAACAAAGCAAAGAAGAATGGATTGGGAGCAGACAGGGAATGAATGAATGAATGAATGAATGAATGAATGAATGAATGAATGAATGAATGAATGAATGAATGAATGAATGAATGAATGAATGAATGAATGAGGATAACCATGATGTAGGTACTGTTAGACACAGCATTGAGAAATTTTAAATATGTGATACTTTCCCTTTAAAAACTCATCAAAGTGCAAAAAGTTCCTAGATAAAAACATCGGTTTTCTTTTCTGGTCTTTTTTGTTTATTTTCTTTAAAAATGTGCCTGTTTTTCTAGTTTCCTGAAGTTTCCTAAGCTTCTCTAAGGACCACTATGTATGTTGAAGGTACTGTCTGTAGATACTGTTATGTCACTCACTACTTTAAATCAACCCAAATGCACCATATATGTAAGAAAGAAGATAGCTTTGGGGCTGGACTGGCAGAGTTGGGATCCTCACTCCTCCGTCTACTGACTCTGAAACTTTGGGCCAGATACTGAACCCACCTGTACCCTTATCATCTCCTCTATAAAATGAGGATACAAAGAGTACCAACTCACAGAGCTTCTGGAAGGATTAAGATGGGGTCATGCAAGTATTTTTACACGCTATCTGGCACATGACAAGGATTGAATAAACATTTGCTAATATTTTATAATAAACAGAATTAGGGCTAAAAATTATCTCTTAGAATTTCTGCTTATGTCCCCCAATGAACAATTCCATGAATTCACATTTAGATAAAACTTGCTTCACCAAACTTTTCCTGAAAATTATTTAAGAATCCTGTTCAACTCCAAGCTTTCTTTTACATGGCACAGATAATGGGATGTTATTTGCTCTACTCAAGTTGGAGTTGGTCAAGCCACAACTGTATGTCATTCTGGATGCTGCTTAAATTAAATTAAATTAAATTTTACTAATTAAAAAAGTTATATGGTAACTGACAAATACTAAAGTTTCAGAAAAAGAATTGAAGAAAGGAGGTGTGTTAAAAGAGATCTGAAATGATATATTATAGCTCTCTATAGACAGTTCAAAGGTCTGTCTATAGTGACATTAGTGGTCATTAATATAGGTCATTAGATTAGTGACTACAGATATTTGGAACTTGGTTAGGTAGTGGTTTGGGTCAATAAGAAAAACCAAAAAAAAATTTTTTTTTCTAACTACTAAAGCCATTCTACCCACAGCTGAAGCATATCCACAAGCCATGACTGATAGCTAACAGGCTTAGAGATTTTCATACAGAGCCTGATGGATTCCTGGGGTAGACTCTGTGATGTGTCACCCAAGTCTCCTTGTAGAAATGACTCACCAGAGGCTGAGGACCCTTACCTGCACAAAGACCTTAGCACCCCTCCATAATAACCTTGGTGAGGAGAGCCGCCTTGCCCTGGGGACACCCCTCCCAGCTGGTGAGAGTAGAGTAGCCTTTCTCCTCTGCCTCAACTTTGGACAGCTCTAAAGGATCATTCCAGCTTCAGAATATTACACTTAATCAACCAGATCTCTGTTGAAACTGCTTCTCTGCCCTGCCTACTTCCTTCCCCTTCTATACGTGCCAACACCAAGGTCCCTAATAAATGTTCTATATGCCAATCTTCATCTCAGAGTCAGCTTCCCAGGGAAGCTGTGACAATACCCAATACCCATAATGGTAGTGGTACTGCTCTGAGCAGCCCTGTGACTCTAAAAAATCTTTGGGCATCTGAAGCTGAACGTGCTAAGTTTACAAAGTTCAACCTGTTTCCACTGTGTGCGATTCATACAGATGATAACTAAGAAATATCAACCTTTCCCTAAAGTCAGGGTCTATGGCTGGCTTGTGATCACTTGGGGGAGGCACTTGTTGAGGCATTATTCATTCAATCACTTGTTCAATCCTTCAAAATATCTACTAAAGTCTGAATGCACCAAGACTAGTGGGTACAATATGTACAAAATGAGCTTTTTCCTGGAGCTTACATTCTAGTGAGGGGAAATGTCAGAACATACTATTTCCCAAAATTCAGTCATTTGCATACTGCTTCCAAAATTTGTGTCCAGATACCTACAACCAGATCATGGTACTTCTAATTTATATGGCTTATAAACAGTGGGTTGACAGTTCTATCTACTTTGGGCCCAGCATAAGCAAAAATGATCACAAAAAGATAAGCTACTATAAGATCATCTATATAGCTTTTTTGCTTAAATATCAAAATAAAATTAAAACAAAAATTGGGCCGAGCACAGTGGCTCATGCCTGTAAGCTTCAGCCTATGAAGTGGCTGGGGCTAGGGATTGCGGTTCAAGTCCCGCCTGGGGCCTGTAGAGAAACCTAGATCCAAAAAAACAGCTGGGCGTGGTGGCACGTGCCTGTAATCCCAGCTACCTGGGAAGCTGAGGCTGGGCACTGCTTGAGTCTGTGGTACCCTGCGCAATGACAGCCTGCAGTTCCATGGGCAAAAATAACAAGACCTAGTCTCAAAAAAAATTTTTTTTGAACATTTGCATACTATCTCTCCAATGTACATATACCACGCTATACAAAGGGTTACACAGAAAAATGTAAAATTGCAAGCATAACCAGGTCCTCACAAAGGAGAAGTATTCAGAATACTCAGACTATTTAAAAACAGACAACAAAAAGTGTTGGCATGGACGTGGAGAAAAAGGAACTCTCTTACACTGGTGGTGGGAGTGCAAACTGGTCCAGTCACTACGGAAGACTGTGTGGAGGACCCTCAAACAATTGAAAGTGTACTTACCATTTGACCCAGCAATCCCCCTACTGGAAATCTACCCAGAGGACATGAAAACACTAATTCAGGGCCGGGCAGAGAGGCTCATGCCTGTAAGCTTCAGCCTATGAAGCAGCTGGGGCTAGGGAATGCGGTGCGAGTCCCACTCGGGGCAACACAGAGAGACCTACTCCCAAAAAATAGCTGGGCCTGGTGGTGCGTGCCTGCAATCTCAGCTACCTGGGAATCTGAGGTCCGGGATTGCTTGAGCCCATGGTACCCCAGGCAACGTGAGCCTGTGGTTCCATGGGCAAAAAAAAGAAAGAAATCATTAATTCAAAAGGACACCTGCATGCACATGTTTATCACAGCTCTGTTTACAATTGCCAAGATATGGAAACAAACCAAATACCCCAAAACCAACGATTGGCTAAAAAAATGTGGTACATATACACAATGGAACACTACGCATCAATCAAGGAGGACAAACACATGTCATTCGCAGCCACATGGATGGAACTAAACTCATATTAGCAGAAATAAGCCAAAAAGAAAAAGAGAAATACAGGATGATCTCACTTATATGATGGATGTAGGGGAAAAACAAACAAACAAATAAGAAAAATTAAAAGCAACCAATGGGACTGAACAATGGAGCAAGAGAGGAGGAGGGGGAAGAAGGAAGGGGAGGGAAGAGCACAAAACATCTGGATAGTTAACAGGTGTTAGGGAAGTGGGAAAGCCCCAGGGTACACAATAATGCAATAATGTAATATAAATATAAATACACATATATCTGCAAAATTTTTTTAAAATTTAAGTTAAATTAAAAAAAAAAAAAAACCATCACAGAGACAGTTCATTCTCTGTGGATATCTCTTCTATCCTATTCCTCATTATACATTCCCAGAAATAATAATTAGTAACTGGATTTGATGCTTGCCATTCCAGTGGTATTTGAAACTCTTAAATAACACATCAGTAAATAATGTATTATTTTGCATGGTTATAATTTCGTAATTATGGTATTGTATTATGTATACCTATCTATGTAACTTTCTTTCTTCCCACAAAAAAAATCCAAAAATTATTTTTAAAAAAATCTCCTAACTAGGATATTGGAGGACATCTCCATTTGTTACTTCTATAATTGTATCCAAATTTCATGCTGTTTTAAAGTTTTAAAAACTTGTGATATTTGTCATATTGATATCTTGTTGTATCCTAATTTGCATACTGATATCTTGTATCCTAATTTTCTTTTATTTATACATTCTAAGCCTGAAGTAAACTGTATAGTTTAAGATTTAAAAAAAAAAAAAAGAATACTCAGACTATTTAATAGTAAGCTCTTAGCTTACTCAAGAGCTTCCCTGAGCTCACTAGGTAGGAGAAGGTGAAATGTGAGTCATAAAGAACACAACAGTGAGAGGCAAGCGTGTAAATAAAGCCACTGTTCCTAAGTCATGTAGACTGGAAACCCCATGATCTAAGTCCTGTGGCAGGAGGGAGCTCAACACCAGTAAAGTCCAAATGTGGAGAACAGGAGAAGCTGTCATGGGATGAACTGAGGTCAGCCAGCAAGGCAGAAGGAGAGACAGAAGAGGGAAGTTAGGTAGACTCTCTTCCTCAACATTCGTAGATAATCAAGTGGGAGCAGTGTAAACATAATCATTCTTTCTGGTCTTTTTTTCTCCCCACATAACTGAATTACAACACTTTTCTAGACATTCGGCCAAAGGACACAAATAATCAGAGTCAGCATGCGTGTTTCTGGCCTGGGCTCAAATTTGAGATTCTGTGAAATATATTCCAGACTTGAAACTTTGGGGGCTGAGGTTATATTTGCTAAATATTTGATCTTGCCCAAAGGTTTTTAGTCATTCCATCCAGCAGGTGGAGTATGGAAAAATAGCTTTTGTCCCCAACAAATTCCCTGACTTCCAAAAGGAAGAGTTCACTTTGCCAGTATAGTCAAGGGTGACAGATAGAACGAGGAAGCAATGATTGTGTATTTTGAGTCTCATTCATATGGAAAACATGAACAAATTAGCTTCTTATTGCTCTACTTCTAGAGATTCTGAATTTGACATTTCTGTCCAAGTTTGGGAAGCTATGCTATTAATCAGTCCAAAAATAAATGAAGCAGCTTTAAAAGAATCACACAACCAAAAACCACATCCTTCACAAGATAGAAAAACAGAAAGGCAACTTGCAAATTCTTCAAATATGGTGCCAGTTTCAGGGTTGGGGAGATTTGGCTGGTTGGTGATGCCTTAATCTGGGTAAGAAATAGATAAACATGTTTACACATATCTAATGAGGAAAGCTCAACAAACCACATTATCATGCAGATACTGCCTTCTTAAGGACTTATGGTCTAACAATGACCCCATAGAAAGAACAAAACAACTAAAGAGACAGAAGTTGAACTGAGATAGATTATTTTCAGTACCCTAGAGTCTGCAGGAAAGATGACTGATTCTTTACAATAACCATTCTGACTCTATCTCATTCCTTTTTCTTGAAAGCACAAAGATCTACCTTCCTAAAAACCAGACAAAGAAGAAAGTTCCAGAATCCCTACTATGGAGGAGGTACTAAATTGAAACAGACATGTGGAATGAAAAGAGAAAGGGCTCTAGTGAGGATTTCACACCTTCACAGGAAACTGTGCTACATAAAGAGATCATTCTAAATGCGACACATAAGAGTACAGAGCAGGTACTCTAGGAGCAAAGGTGGAACATCAAATTAGGATCTGTATCAGAAGAGATGAGCAGGTGTCTACCAGGTGGACAACTGGGGTAGGAAGTAGGATCAATGTGTCCCCCACCTTCTCTCCTGGATTAGGTCCTAGAGAGTCAATTTGTAAAGGAGAACCACACACAGTCAAAGTCAGTCCTGAAAATCTGTGGGGAGAGGGTTATACTATCTCTGAGCAAGTGACTGGCATATGCTTGAGAGACTCTGTCACAGGTATGCTGTTAACAAGGCACTATAATCACACATAACCAGCAAAATGCTCTCAGGTAAGAGAGGTATCACTGGGGTAACAGCAGACACCTGTCTTCCCCTCATTTCCCTGGGGACAGTAAGCACAGTGTAGAATGACAGGCAACTATTTCTCCCTTCTACCTCCCCACTTCTCACTTTCCTGAATGAGTCAAGTTCCTTTCTTTTAATTAGATGAGTGCAACATCACTTTCCTGCCAAGTACAAGGCGCAAGCTTGACATTACCTAGCTCCACTTTTTAGTACATGACTTCTCAAAGTTTTGGTTTCCCTGGTACAGGGAAAACAGTAAGACTTTCTTCATAAGTTTAATGTGAGAGTTAAGTGGACTAATCCATGTTTACTAATCCATAAACTGGTCTAGGCAGATCATTTCTTGGCACAGTGTAAGTGGTCAATAAATATTAATTTAGTGTCACCATTATTACTCCAATCAGAGGAGGAATCACATAATAGGCACATGCACACAGAAGTGCAAATGAGAAAGGTGTATTTAAAGGATGGTGGGAAGCAGAATTAGACAGAGGTGAAGCTGATTAGGTAGACTGGTAAATTTATGTGGTTCTTTATTGAAGAATTAAACTTAAACTCTGCCTGTGAGCAAAAAGCAACAAATGGAGATTTTAAGCAGGTAAGTCAATAACTCCACATTTATATTAAACTGAGATAGTTTTGGCTGTGGTGTGAAAAAAGAAAATGAGAAAAACAGGAGACTACTTTAAGAGTTTGTTCTTAAGGGGATTCTGAAATAACAAGGAAAAAGAAGAGAGAGATGATAGTGATGATCTTAGATAAAAACAGCCTCTGAAACCATGATTAAGACATTGGTTGTGAGGTGATCCCAAGAAACTTAACTAAGGGAGAAAGTGAAACAAGGAGAGAGTGGGAAAAGGACCAATAAAGGATATATGACTGAAAGCTTTCACTGGGATGAAATTTTTGATCTATGGAGAAGACCTCATAATTGCCCGACAAGGAAAATGTCGTCATTCTCCAGTGGAGGGCTTCCAATGGACATGTAGATCCCAGTACTTCTGGGTTGCTCTAGCTCAAAACTAAACACCCCTATAACATCCAAGTATTGGGAGAAAGAAACAGAGAGGCAGGCCTTGAGGTGGGAACTGTCCATCAGGACTGTCTGTGATCACACAAGTGTCAGAAAGGATATGGAGATGGGCATGAGGACGATACTAGTTGCAACAGAACACTTAGTGAGTGGTTACCATGGACCAGGCATGGTGATAGTGATTTCATTAAACATACTATCACTGTTTTCATTACAATTTCTAGGAAGTGATGATACTATTAGTGTTATCATCTCTGTTTTACAGATGGGAAAACTGAAGCACCAAGAGGTTAAATAATTTTCCCAAAGTCACACAGCTAGTGGGTGATGAAAACTACACTTGAGCTCTTAAGCGTTCATACACACTTGACTCCACAGTGCACATCTTCAATCACTACTCTGCAATGAACTCAGAGAAAAGGGTAACAACCAGGAAAGAATGGATGAATTCTGAGAATGATTTAGGACAGTGCTGTCCAAGATAGCAGTCGCTAGGTACTTGTGACGACTGTATACTTGGAAATGGGACTAGTGTAACTGAAGAATTAAAGTGTGAATTTTATTTAGTTTTCAGCAATTTATTTTTTAAAATTTATTTATTTTTATTCTTTAGATCACAACCTCAGTAGATGGTTATTGGGATACCTCCCGCTCTCTGATGCCCTTTCTGTTCACTCAGAGCCCTCTCTTTGTTGTTTGTTAATCTGTGCTAAATCAATTAGTCTCTTTCTGTCCTGGGGCAGTATCCTTCCACTGAGCAAGGGACTGTGCTCTGGGTTACGCTGGTAGGTTTTCAGACCTAACCTTGCATTAGGCAGCCAGTCTATATTTATTTGTGGTCTGTTCATGTTTTCTCGTTGCTGGCTGTCTTCTCCAATCCCTTCTCTGTGGTGTTTTGCTGTTTTACCTAATAGTTCTGGGATTCAGGGGGCCTCACCCCCAGCCAGTTTTGCTGCAGAAGTTTCTCTGTGGGCACAGGGTACAGGTGTCTGTGAATGACCATTGTACATCATCTCCTCTCCTGCAGTTTGCAGCTTTGCTGTGGGTCCAATGCCCCAACTTTGTGGCCTTCCTCTCCCATGGAGTGGGGAGGGGGGCCTTTCTCTCTTAGATGGCATCTCAGAAATGAGATTTTGGCTCCTCTAGACCCTGTGAGCATTTAGGTGCAGATTTGTGACATCATGTCTCCATAGTTGTTTCTCCAGTCTCACACGCATTGGTTCTCTCGATATTCTATCTCCTGTGTCCCCCTCAGATGTTTGGGCTGGACGTTTGCCTGGTCCCTCACCCATTCTGTGATGGAGTTTGTATTATTTATGTTATTCCATCTCCTGAAGATTAGTTGGGATGAGAGTGAAATGAAAGGGGTATTCCCTGCTCTCCACCCTCCTACCACCCACGTGCCAGTACCTTCCTGCATGGGGGTGGGGTCTGGATGGCCAGGCAGGCACAGTCCCAAGCCCCCTTGGGGTGGGGGTTCAACCGAACCATGCCTTGGCCATCCTGGTTTGCAGATGGCTGCCCCAACCATCTGCTGGTGGGCAGAGCTAAGACCCTGCCCAGCACAGTCCCAGACTCTCCGGCACAGGGGGCCCACCACCTTTACTCCCTGCTGGGAACTGGGCTCTGACGGCCCAGGTCCCCAAGCATGCAAGTAGCCATGTGGTTGCTTCAATTTTCAGCAACTTAAATCATCATGATGGCTCGTGGATACTGTATTGGACAGTAAAAATTTAGGAGGTAGAATACTCTGCATCACAAAATGTTTCAAAGTCAATTTAGTTACAGCTAATATTTAAATTTCTGAAATGATTTTTTTATTTTTAACTTAAAATTTTTATCAAACTAATGCAGGTACAAGTTTTATAAGTCATACAGTTTACAAGGTTCATATAAAAAACAGCAGTCCCTTTGCCTTCACATTCCTGGTTCCTGCTTTCCAGAGACAACTACTTCTACTCCTTCTAGTATTTGTCCTAGTACTAACTTTGTATTTCTCAACAACAGTTTGATATTTCACTTCTTGACTTTTCTTCAATGCTTTAAACAGTATCATCTATTGGTCTCATCCTACAGAAAATAAGGATTCAGTTTTTCATCCTATCTACCAGTCAGTTACATACTAGAACTCACTCACCTATCCCAGTGTCCTTCCCATCCACCCAGCAGTCACAATACATCACTGGTTAGTTCAACTTTCCATGTTCACATTAGTAAACTATGACTTAGGAGTTATACATAAGCCAAATGAACGACTGCATGTTCTTTATTTTGCAAGTATCTAGTTTCTACTTCCTCTATTTTTAACATACTCATCACTAATTGAGCCTCAAACTTTCTGAGACTCTAAAAAAGCCTCTCAACCATATCACTTATCAGTTCAGTTTTTCACCAGATGTCCCTCATGGACCCCTCCAGTCTGAAGCTTCTCTTAGAGTATCCATCCAAGTGATAACCTGTGGCTCACCTCTACTGTTTTCCCAAGATTCACTCCCTCTTATTTTAGATAGATCGTCCTAGGATTCTATGCAATATTCTCTTTTTAATTTAGCTCCCCTAATGTTGAAATATTTTCTCCAGTACCTTTTTTTATAAATGTTAGATGGAAAGTTACTTTTTAATAAGTCATTATGCCTGAAAATATCTGCATTCATGCTAACCTCATACATCATTGTCAATCTAGCTGGATATGGAAGTTTCACTAGGAAATTACTCTCTCAGGAATATGAAGGAGTTGCCCTTTTATCCCTAAGCTGACAGTGCTGAAGTGGAGAAGTGTAACATCATTCTGATTCCTGATGAATTGAATGTTACCTCTTTCCCTCTTGGAATCTTTCAATATCTTCTTTACCTCCAATGGTTGAAATTTTATAACAATGTCCTTTTGTATGGATCTTTTCACTGATTGTGTTGATTTGCAGTAGGCACCTTCCAAAGCAGTAATGAATGACCTTGGTTCTAGTGAAATTTCTGATACAAATTCTTGGAGAATTTTTTCCTTTCTACTTATTCAACTCTTTTTATCTACTAAGCTCTATTTTGTATCTCTCTTCCACTTCTCTGGAAACCCTAACTTATACAATTTGCTAGGTATGAGAATAGTAATACAACTTTGAAGTTGAGAACTTTATATTTTTTTTAGATGAGTGCTAAAGTATCTAAATGAGTGATAAAATAAATATATATAGAATTTACAGTGAGTATATACACAGATAAAGCAAATATGATAAAATACTAACTAGTAAGTATATACACAGAAAAAGCAAATATGATAAAATACTAACTAGTAAGTATAAGCAATTAAATGTTAACTAATAAACAACTAAAAAATGGGTGCTTATTGTATTCTTTTTACTTTTCTGTTCAAAATTCCTCATAGTAGAAAGTCCAATAAAATAAGAAAGTGAAAAATTATAAAACTAAGTGGAAACTATCAGTGTTAAGGTCCATTTTATATCACATAGTAATTAAGCAGATGAGATCTTAAAAACTCTGACAGGGAAAGGGGCATAGGAGACTAATTCTTGAGCTCGAAGTAGGCAACAACTATCATTAAGAGTTCTGCTAACCAAAACCAAGAATTTTAAAGAGCTATACTGTCAGTGAAGGATGGACCAGGGCAGGGATTAAAAAAAGGCTATCCACTGACCTAAGAATATGACTGTCTGCAGCTCTGTAATATGAGATATAAAGTTCTCCCTCTAAGAATTTATAATCATAAACCTGTCCTCAGTTAGATTTAGGTTACAAATTTATACTACCTGCCTGGTCTAAGAACTCTTAGTCTTAAAAATTAATATAAGCAGTGGCCCAAGATAGTCTTTGAATACTAAGTAAAAGGAAACAAAAGTCTCTCTATGGATTCAAACCCCTAAACCAGGATATACAGTTTTTCCATGCTTAATGCAATCCCAATTACTGACTCATAATCCAAAAATAACTTGTTAAAAACTTGAATGAGAAAGTTATCAGAAAAAGTAAGAGGCATTTGATGAATAACCAAGAAATTCAGATAGTAGGATTACAGATATGAACAGGATATAGATTACAAAATAAGTATATTTCAGGTAATCAAATATATATTTTCAAAATCAACTTACAATATAAAAAGTAAAAAGACTATCATGAACACTAGCCCGATTAGTTCCAGAAGGAATCAAAAATAACTTCAAACAAACAAAAAAAATCAAAGATATCAAAACGAAAAATCTTATGTGCGAATTACTTCCATAAAATAATCATGAAACTCTTCCATAAATAACAATGATTAAAAACAAGATTAAAAAACCTTTTCAAGAACAACTATTTAGGGACCCTGGAGAGAGTCCAAAAACGGACAGAGGCAGGGAAGAGTTTAATCTAAAAAAAAAAAAAAAAAACACACAAAAAAAAACACAAAAAAAAAACCTGTCAGAGGAAAGGGATAAGAACTGAGAGTTTATGTCTTCCTGAACTGAGGTGGAAGTCCAACCCTTACAGATATCATTGTTTAAAAAGAAAAGAAAGGCAGTGGAAAACCACAGTCTTACTAGCAAAGGTGCCAGAGATCATTGTTCAAGGCTGAAAACATAGTTAGAAATCTACAGGAAAAGTACTGGCAGCAGAAAAACCACAGAAGGAGTATAAAACTCAAGCATAAACTCTACTCACATCCCTGCCAAGAACTAAATTATGCATGTATGTAAGGGGCCTGGTGAAAAGTAGACAGAAACCAGGAAGAAATCTGCTCTTGAATAACAGAGTTTATGTGTAACCCTATCTGTAAATTTGCTGTCTTTTTTTTTTTTTTTTCCAACTAAATGAACTTCCCAACCATGTTCAGGTCAGGTGCCAGAAAGTTGATTCTTAAAGGCTTGAAATGTTTGAAAAAGCCCAAGATTAGCCAAATAGAAACTAGGGAGAAGGGGATATCTAGAAGCAAGAGTATCAAAAGAGAATGACTTCTATCTCTGTTGAAATGCTCACCTAACTACCAATTACACACAAACAGGGAAAAAAAATTCCAAAGGGTCAGGTGAAAAAAAGTAGCAATAAGTCCTAAAAAAAGATATCAACTATGTCACATCATCAGATGACAAAATTTGCATTTGGAGTCCAGACTAGTTAATTACCTAACAGAGCAAAATCAAACAAAAACTCAGAAGAATACAAAAAAAATCTATAGTTGCCATAATTTATTATCCACAAGGTCCAATTTTCAACCAAAAATTACTAAGCGGAAAGAAACATTAAAGTGTGCTCTATGCTGAGTAGAAAGGCAGCCAACAGAAGCTGACTCAGAGTGGCTCCAGATGTTGAATTTAGGAGATAAAACCTTTAAAACAGTTTTTATAAATATGTTCAAATAATTAAAGGAAAATCTGGTATATTGAATGAACAGTTAGGAATTCTCAATAGAGAAATAAAAATATGAAAAAACATACATGTGGAAATTCTAGTGTTGAAAGTACAAAACTGAAAATTTAAGAGTTCACTAGTTAAACTCAACCACATATTGTTGATGCAGAAGAAAGAATCAGTGAGCTTGAAGATAGAGCATTGGAAGTACCAAACCAAACAACAGAAAGAAAGATTGTAATTGGAATTCCAGAGGAAGAGAAGAGCGATGGTGGGGGAGAAGGGGCGGAGGGGAGAATTGGGAAAAAATCAGTTAAAAACTTCCAAATGGAGCATAAGGTAATGTGGGATTGTGGAAATGCCCCATATTTTAAGTGTGGAGTTTTTGTGAGTATATACACACATCAAAACTCGTCTAAGCCTAAGATTTAAATGGGTGTGCCTTATTATTCATAAACTGTATCTCAATAAAATTGTGTAAAATGTAAATGATGAAATACACTTCTCCCATTTAAAATCCTAAAGTTTATTAAACATATCTGAATAGAGAATATGGATAAACAGAAAACTAAATTTTAAAAGAAACAAACCAACCAGAATGTGACATAGTGAGGTCATGAATGGTCAAGAAGCAAAGACTATAGAACAAGAGGAAGAACTCAGTGAGAGAGAAGAATGGGAATGTGGACAGATGGCATCTGGACATATTTTCACTGAGACTTTTCCAGTTTTGATGAAAGACATGAATCCTAAAGTTTAAGATACACATGAAATCCTATGCAGAATAAATAAAACTATATCCACTTTTTTTTTTTTTTTGAGACTAGGTCTCGCTCTTTTTGCCCATGAACTGCAGGCTCATATTGCCCGGGGTACCACGGACTCAAGAAATCCCTGGCCTCAGCTTCCCAGGTAGCTGGGATTATTACAGGTGTGAGCCACAATGCCCAGCTATTTTTTGGGACTAGGTCTCACTGTGTTGCCCCAAGCGGGACTCAAACCGCGATCCCTAGCCCTGGCCGCTTCATAAGCTGAAGCTTACAGGCACAAGCCACCGTGGCCGGCTATATCCACATCTTAACAATTGTGAGTTTACAGAATGCCAGAGACTATCATAAAACACAACCAGAGGGAAGAATTTTTACAAAGTGGTATTTACCCTCTCAGTATACTTTTCAACACAAAAGGCAAAAAGAGAGGAGAAAGTGGTCTTCAAAGTGCTGAGAGAAAAATCAATGCCAACCCCATTCCTGTTGCACCTTATAATACGTTACAGAGCTATTTCTGAACAGTTCCTTCTGTTTTGAGTCTTTTAATTACCTCTTCATTCCTAGTCCATCAAAATATGTCCAGTCTCTTAAACTCTTAAGGGATTTTATTTAAAGTAAACAGTGTTAATGTGTTAAGGGTGTTAACGACTTAATACTGTAGACTGCCAGTGTTGACCTAAGACATTTTTATTATATTATTTAAATACACACAAATAAATAAAACTAGATACGAACACTTATGTTTATAATCTTACATAGCCTTTAAGGTTATACAGCATCATATATATCATATATATTGCATATATATAATTTACTTATAAAGAAATTAAAAACAAAATTACAAATTAAATAACATCCCAAATATTGATGTAAATGTCACAGATGACACTATTTTACTGAGACTATATGACTATATGACTACAATTGTGCTTACAAGCAGAAAGGGGTAGCTGTGCATCTTTTTTTTTTCACCAAGAGAGGTTTCAGAGTGATGAATCTGGAGTCACACTGCCTCGGTTGAAATCCCACTGTGTCATTTGAGAATGTGATGTGACTCTTTAAGCCTATACTCCTTCTCTGTTAAATAAAGATAATGCATACTTACTCACAGAGATCTTGTAAAGACAAAAGACAACAAGAGAAATGTATCTCAGTGCCCAAAACACATGAATAGAACTTCATAAATTATTATTGGTGTGATTTGTCTTTTTTTAAACATAAATTTTGAAGCTCTGTTCAAACTGTTTTTATATTAAGGTAACAACACTGCATACTATGTAAAGATGTAGGATCAAACCTCCTCAGATATATGTTACCACACCAAGCACCAAAGCACTCTTAGTCCTCAACTTAGTCCATTAGGCCCTCTCCACACTTTGCTTTCCCTTTTCTGCTTTCCCCTCTGGTAGCCTCAATACTACAGTCATATTTCTAGGGCATGTTTTTGTCTGATCTATTGTTTTGTTTCCCTATTTCCACACGTAAATAAAATTATCTAGTATTTGTCTTTGTTCTTCTGACTTATTCCACTTAGCATAAACCCCTCTACATCCATCCGTGTTGCCACAAATGGCAAGAGTTCATCTTTTTTATAGATATGTGATATTCCGTTGTGTAGAGATAGATAGATAGATAGATAGATAGATAGATAGATAGATAGATAGATAGATAGATAGATAGATAGATAGATAGATAGATAGACAGACAGATATCATAACTACATACACTATCTTAATCCTCATACGTTCTTGCACTACTTAGTTGGTTTTTATAGCTTAGCTATTGTAAATAGTGCTGTAATGAACACAGAAGTGCACATGTCCTTTCAAATTAATGTTTTTGCATTCTTTGGCTAGATACCGAGGTGTGGAACTGGCTAGGCAATATGGTAAATCTATTTTTAATATTTTCAGCAACTTCTATATTGTTTTCTACAGGTGCTGGTGGTGTCTACATTTCTATCAACAGTGTGTAAGAGCTCCTTTTTTTCCTCCATATCTTCACCAACACTTGTTTATGGTCTTTTTGTTACGGGTCATTCTTACAGGTATAATTTAGTATCTCACCACAGTTTTGATTTGTATTTTTTTGATAAGTAGAGGTGAACATGTTTCCATGTACTTTTGGTGATCTGTATGTCTTCTTTGGAAAACTATTTATTAACTCTGGCCTTTTTTTGTTTGTTCGTTTATTTGTTGTGGGATGGGATGTGTATGTGGAAGGGGAAGTTATTCTTGTTTGGTTAAATGAGTTCTTTGTAGATCTTGGGCATTAGGTCCTTGTCAGATGAATAATGTGTAAGTATTTTCTCACATTCATTAGTATCTTTTTGTTTTAACAATAGTTTCTTTCAGGAAGTAAAATGGCCTTGGATACATGTTGGGGACCACTGAGACAAGAAGGTAAAACCAGTGACCAAGGTGACCTGTCACAGATTCTTGCCTGCATTGTCTCTGGCACTGGGGAACCAAACCCTGGGCCCACAGTAATGCACAACATGAAAAGGCTCCTTCCTTCACCAATCAATGGGGGAAGAAAGCCACAACGATTGGCTGTGGCCCCATAGCAGAACTGCTAACAGGAAAGAGGAGAGGAAATGGACCAACCACCTGGGTAAGTCTGCCCCAGCAGGGAACACCTCCACCACAGCAGCTGGGAGTTGGGACTCCCAAACCTATCAGAACGGTATAACACAGACCCAGCAACTGGAGACAGACACCAGAAAGGATCCTGGAGAAGGAAGGGCACCACATCTACCCTACAAATTCCCAACATGGTCTGCCTGATTATTTGCCTCAGCTACTCCTAGAGATCCAGGAAGTTGTATCTGTTGCTGGCCAGGAGTGCAAGTCTGCACCCAGGAAAAATGGACATAGTTTCAGAAAAAGAAAAGACTGCTGGGTCAAACATGGACCAACAGCTTGCAGCAACAGGAGTTGGAGTGGCCAGAGGGGGGAACGGGGGGAAGGGGGATGGGGGGGTCGGTAGTTGAGGGTAGAATACAATCATCCAAAAGTGACCAATATTGTGTAATAATTACAAAAGAAAAAATTAACCAAAAAGTCATTTCTTTCACATAAAGACACTTTTTAGTTTAATGTAGTTCCATCCGTTTATTTTCACTTTTGTTTTCCTTGGATTCAAATCCCCAAAGATATCCCTCATGCCAAAGTCATGAAGAATTCCTACTATGTTTTTTTCTATGTATTTTATGGTTTGAAGTTTTACATGAAAGTCTCTAATCCATTTTGAATGTACTTTCATATATGGTGCGAGACAATAGTTCAATTTTATCCTTTCATATGTGGTTATCCAGTTTTCCCAACACTGTCTGTAGAAGACACTTTGCTTTCTCCAATATATAGATTAACTGTCCATATAAGTATGAGTTTAATTCTGGGCTCCCAAATCTATTCCATTAGGTTATGTCTATTTTTATTCTAATACCATACTGGTTTATTTACTATACTCTGTAGTTAAGTTTGAAGACTGAGAGTGTTATAGCACCATTTTTCTTCCTTTCAGTCAAGATTTCTTTGGCTATTTGAGGTCTCTCATGGTCTATACAAATTTCAGTAATGTTTGTTCTATTTCTTTGAAGAATGCCACTGAAGCTTTGATAGGGATTTCATTGAATGCATGTATTATTTCAGGTAAGATGGCCATTTTGACTTCTATCCCATTACTATGAAAGGGTATTCAATTTAATGAAGTACCCCAAAACAGTATCAAAATAGTTATATTCAAGAGAAAAATCCTAATGAACTTTGGATATACAGAGTTGGGTTTTTACTACATCATCACAGGCAATGAAAAAGATGCCATTCACACTAGGTTTTTTGAGTTTAAGGTACCTCTACATCTGATGACTCAGTTCTTACATCATGTTTTTCTTTACAGAATATACCTTAAAATGGAGTCAATCACATTCCCTTAGTACCAGGCTGAGAATAAACTCCCATGCAAACCTGGGAACTATCATCAGAATAAGTCAGGGGGAGACTGCCCAAGTAATCCAAAATAGATTACAGTGCTTTTAAAATATCCTACATGAAGTGAAAACACACACACACACACAAACTAGAATTAACAGTTCCATGGAAATGAATGGCTTTAAGCCAAACAGGTCACTCCAGGGGTGAATATCTGAGAAATGGTGGCAGGATGCTAATGGGACTGGTAAAGGAGAAGGTTTGTCACCCTTTAGATGCAAGAGGATGTTTACAATATTGCTTCAAAAACCCAAAACTACTAAATATTCAGTCTACCAAAAGAGCAAACCCAGTTATACAGAACAAAATTATTTTAGCCTGCATGGGATGTAATATATGAAACGATAGGCTGGGATGAACAATCTCTATAATGTTTATCAAGGGAAATTTAATAAGCAAACAAGAAACATGAAGGTGAAAACTTTTTCTGCTTAAAAACACTTTTTTAAAACTATTTTTAAAATTTATTTAAAATATATCTACAACACTGTGAGTTAGAGGTACAGATTCATACCTCTTCAGATGGATGATACCACATCCTACCCACCACCATAGCAAACACCAATAACTTTCCAGCATAGCTTACTGGTTCCCTTATCCCACTTCCCCCCCACATCCCACCTCCCTATCTAGTAGCCTCAACAGTCAAATTTCTTAGGGTTTATTTCATTTTCAAACAGACAAAACACAACTTTATTTTTCCCTACTATCTTCTCCCATGTTCCCTTTCTCTACCTGCCTCCTGTTAACTTCAGAGCCCTCAGGATACTTATTGATGGCCTCTACTCTGTAAAGTGTTTAAAATATAACTTTTTAAATTCAATTTAGCCACTATGTACAAATGTAGACTCTTAAAAATAAATTTTAATTATCTCTTAATTAAGAAAAATCTATTAATGATAGGGTATGCTACACTCCACCAACCCCCATTGTCTCCTGTTTAAGATTGCAGATTTCAAGGACAGATGCTAAAATGTGAGAATGACCTTAGTTGAAATTTCCCTTCAGGGAGATGCAGGGGAAGAAAGAAGTGAAATGGTCAAGGTAAAACAGATTTCCTGGAAGGCGGAAATCAGGATATATAAAAGGTGTGCAAACAAAGAGAAGGATTCCAATGTGGAGATCGGATAGAGAGAAAGGTTCAATGGAGGAGAGATGGGAATCGGCCATCTTGTAAAGATGTGAGCCATGTGAGCTTGGCCATGTGGCCACTGGGGGCCTGTAACCCTTGGCTGACCCAGACTGGCAGCATGTGTGCTAGATGCAGTTTAAAAGCTTGCAGATTAGAACTCTGTGTTGGAGTTTGTTTTCTGAGTTAACTTGTGTCTGCGAGAGGCCGTGCATAAGACAGGCCTAAAAAGAAAGTAAACTTTGCTGGGTCCGGTACCATGAAGTTTCTACCTGAACGACAAGAAGAGGACGGCATGGAGGAGCTGGAGAATGCCAAAGGAACATGCCGAAGGAGAGCCCCCAAAAAAGATGTCTTCAAACACGTGGAGAGGAACTCTGACTGGCTGATTTTGGTGAGATGATCAGGACTGAGAGACTGAGGATTTCTGGGCAATCTGGAAAAAGACTTTAGACAATGCTGAGAAAGATTTTAGACAATGTTAAAGTAATCTGAGTCTTACATGTTTCTTTTGTAGTTATTAGGATAATTAAAAATCACTTTGTTAAAAATAAATTAGTCTGCACTGATAGTCTTGCATTGGTTTGGTATTTTGGTTGAAAAGGCTGAGGATGGTGATAAAAACCCACGAGTGGAGAGTTTAAACTGTATTTTTAAGTTTTTCTTTTTAGGTCTGAAAGAGGGAAAGAAAGCAGAAAAAAGCTGGTAGCTGATATTTGCATATCAATGGTAAAGGTACAGTGTAAATGCTAATTAACTGTTTGCAGCCTGCTTCTGAGAGAGAAGCAGGCAGATAGGTGTATCCAGTTAAAGTCAAAAAGTCTACTTTATACCCTGTTTCATTAAGGTCTTGACCCCAAAGACACATCCTTGAACATAATCATAATCTATTCCCTGTACTTCGTATAGTTTAGCCCTATTACCACTTACTCTAAATGGATAAGGAAGTAGCTGAGTTATACGTATCTAGGTTCAGATATACCCCTCAAATATAGGCAGATCACTCAGAGTAAGGCAGTTATTTCTTACTTGGTATTTTTTGCCCCAAATCTTAAGTCCTTTGCAAACTGTGACGAGATGTAGCAAAAGTCAGATAAAGCAGATCATGTGAAATACTTATTAGAGACCATTTAGATCCAGGCCTATGAAAGGTGCATACACACACACAGGGTAGCACCACTGACAGGCTTCAGCCTGTTACCAGAATCTACTTTCTGCATATCCTCTTCCTCTCAGGGTACTAAAGAGATTAAAGTAAAAAAAAAAAAAAAAACCAAACTGGTGGAATTCCTCAAATTCTTTAAGATTACTAAGTACAAAGAACAATGACTAGCTTCAGACAAAACATATTCTGAGAAACTGGAAATCCCATATACCCTCCTGGCCCCAAGCAATTTGAATTAAAAAGTAGAGGTGGCAAAAGAATCAAAAGCAGGGCCCCAAACAGATACTTGTGCACCCATAGACACAGCAGTGTAAAGTATGTTAGCCAAAGGTGGAAGCAAAATAATGATGATAACAGATGAATGGATAAACAAGATGTGCACACTAAAATATTATTTGGCCATAAAAAATAAACAAAACACTGACACTATGATACAAAATACAAAGATACAACATAGAATAACCTTGAAAACATTACACTCATCGAAATAAACCAGCCACAAAAGGACAAGCATTGCATGATTCTACTTATGTGTGCTACACAGAGTAGGCTGATACAGAGAGACAGAAAGTACAACAGAGGTTCTCAGAGGTTGGAGGGAACACAAGGTCATTGTTTAATAGGTATATGGTTTCTGTGCAGGGTGATGGAAATGTGTTGGAAACTGAGAATGGCAATGCTTGCACAGCCTTATAAACATAATTAATACCATAGAACTGTAAACTTAAAATGGTTAAAGTGGTAAATTTTGTTATATATTTCTGAAACAATTTTTTTCAAAGAAGGGACTCAAATCACTGGAAACAACCCAAATATCCTTACATATGTACATGGCTGAACAAACTGGTTACAACCATAGCTGTAATAGAATGGAACAAATTCTTGATACACATAGCAACGTGGATTAATCCCTGGACATTACATTAAGTGAAAAAAAAAGTCAGTCTCCAAAAAATGACATACTATACAATGTCACTTATATTATATTCTCAAAAAGACAAAACTACAGAAGTAGAGAACAGATCAGTAGTTGCCAGGTTTCAGAGGTATGCGGAAGAATGTGCTTCTAAAGAGACAACACGGGAGTTTTTTGGGGGGGCTGATGGAATTTTCTGTGGTCATGGTGACATGATTCTCTACAAACGTTAAAATTCAGAACTACTCATCAGAGTTTCATAAAGTCAAGTTAAAAACAAAATGAACTAGAAGAGGCAGTGGCACTGAGGGCTATCACTGTTCACATAAGACTGACACGATATTATACTATATGTTCATATATATATATATATATTTCATATAATGCTGATAACTTCCTCTCTGAAGTCTCCATGTGTTTCTCGGAGATTTCTCTATCTTTTAAATTACCCAAAGATCAGAGTCTGGAAATGTAATTTTTTTTGAAATTACAATGAAGCATCCATATTTTTATTCCTAGAGGGAATTCTTTTCCCTGAACTCCATCCATCTACACATAATCACACTGCTTGTCTTTCCAACTTGAAGACTTCCCTGGACAAAACTGTATTCACCTGGGAAAAAAGAATGTGACTGTGTCCCAGGGGTAATGTCCACAGGATCCTGTACATTATTAGAATACACATCAGAACACAGCGAGGAAAGCACTCAGAGCGCTTTCTCTGAGGAACAAACTTGGCAAAATTTGTGTTCTCACAGTGCAAGTCAGCTAGGTTGTTTGAAATGAGCCCCAGAAAACCTTCTAGTACCTGGAAGTAGCCAGTCTCACAAGAGCCCAAACTGAAGGCTCCATCTCATAAACACACAGAAAAGCTGTGGGAAACACTGGATCCAAACCAATTGCCTGCCAGAAAAAAAAAAAAAATGGTAAGAGAAAGCTCCCAGCTATCTCATGTTTCCGTGGTAATTCATGCTGCAGTGGCAGCTCTGGCCTTTGGAAGCCTCTGGGACATTATTTATGGCAACAACAGGCAGCTATAGGCCCGGGATGTGAGCCGGACAAACTTGGGAGAAAGCAGAGTGAGACAGACTGCCCTGCTTTATCTCATCATGTACTTCCTCACCTCTCCTTATGGGCAGGGGTATCACCCAGTGAAAGAATATTTTACAGGCAAGTCATTCATCAGGACTCCTAATTAAAAAGTTGGAGAGCGTAACACTAGAGCTGGTTTTGCCATCTTCCGACACCTCATTAACCTTGTCACTGTTGTTTTGTTGAGGGCAGGAGTGTCGGGAATTACTACATAGGCTCTGTCCTGAACCTTCATGCAGAGAAAAGAAACAGCAACAGTTTGCTTGAAAAATAGTCCCCTATATGACCACAAGAGCTGTGCCAGATCACGAACAAAACAAGAACATGACAAGGGCAGGAAGACCTGCTTGGATATACTAAATTTAGGAACACGCACCTTCCCCTAGAGGAAAATGGAGTAGGAGTAATGAGTACATTATTTTTCATGAGGCTTTCTAATAAAAGGAAAGATGTTCCATGACTTCTCTCGAAGGAGAGGCTAAGGATAAATAGCTAGAGACTGGAACTATACTGTTCATTAAAAGCTACATATTTATAAATTTTGAACTGGGCCCAAGTATTCCTGAGTTTTTTTGGTTGTGTGTGTGTTGGGGGAGGGGGGGTTGTTTTTAATTAAATAGCAAAACTAAATGTACGTTTAAATACATAGAGCCTAGGGATATAATGCACACTGAAACCATGTCTTTTATTTCCAGTGACTGGTGAAACTGACATAGAAAGATTCACCCAATGAGCTCTGGTATCAGAGGACTGGGAAGAAGGTGTGCAGCCCTGGGGGGGCATTGTATCTCACTCTTCACTCCTCTTGAGAATTTGGTACACTTTCAAGAGGAAGATTGTTGCAAGTGATCTCACAAAGTCCAAGGGCAAGATCCAAAACCCTAGATCTTCTCTGAATATGTGACAAATCATTTTTCCACAAGAATCAGAGTTACTTTTTTAGCAGTCTCCTTCAAAAGGAAAGTTACAGAGTTCCCTTTTTTCCTCCCAATCACAGTAATAAAGAGGCCAAGAGGTAGGTTCCAATATTTACCTATTTCCTTTGATCTAGAGTAACTTTAAGCCTATGATATTGTTGTCCAATAACTCAGATCCCTTCCAAAAGGTTTCATGGGTCACTTCAACAGTATGAACAGAATGGAAGGAAGGCTGAATGAGGCAAACAGATAATTTATCTCTCTCCCAGTTAGGAATTAATGGTGCATATGGACAGAGCACTAGACAATCAAGAACATTAATGTATCTTGGAAATGTTGACATCATAGACAAAAGGTACTGAAGACCACTGATTTGTAGAACAGACAGAAAGCACATGAATGAGCTGGAGGCTGTCTCCTGAGAGTAAAGGACAGTGGCACAAGTCTGGTCCATGGCCTTTAATTACCTTTGACAACCTTTTGGTGACTTTCTTCTTCTTCTTTTGCATACAGGTCTGTTCTTAGACTCCTTCATTCCCCTTGGGTGACAGTAGCTGCTTCTATACCTTCCAGGAGAGCCTGCTCCTGATGACTCCCAATCTCTAACTGCACTTGTTGGGGAGTTACAGGTCAGCCTGCTCAACTGCCCACTGGACAATATCAGCAATCACCCTGAAAGTTATCAGCATTCACTCAATCTTAAATCTATTCCTCCTACTTTTATGAAAATTCTGAGCTGTGAAACAAAAAGTACTCAAAAATTATTCTTGTGATGCTCAGGACAGATTTCCAGCCAGGAGAAGGCAGCTAGGAGAGCAAGCATATTGTACAGGGATGCTTGCTCCCACTGCAGGCAGGTGGCCGTGGTGTGTGGAGGGATAAGACAGATAAGGAAGCAGCTCCCAGGAGACAAGAGGATCCTTGAAATTTGAGAGGTTGATCAAACAATCCACTATGCAATCCAAGCACTTCCAATATTTATGCTCCATACAATTGTTTACAGGACCTACCTTACTGGTTTTAAGATAAAGAAAATTCTAAGATTTATGTAGTTCTTGCTTTAGTCTGGCAATGTCAGAGCTTCTATAATTTCCTTTAACAAAATCACCATGTGCTTGAATAAAATATTGAATCTTCTAAAAAGAGAGAGTCTATACCCATACCACCCTGAACATGCTCGATTTCATGTAAAGAAAAGGAAAAAATGTTCTGGAAGGGATGAGTGTTGAGTAGTCTGATTTTTGCACCCTCTTTGAGGTTCTTCTGCCTGTAATAGACAAAATCCATAAATCCAAAATCCACAAAATTCACTTTCCTCTTTTCACTTACAACATCTCAGACTAGCTGACAACTTCATAAAGAATATTTGAAAAACAATAAGCAAAGAAAAATAAAAAAACATTATAGTCTCACATATAGTTTTAGGATCTGAAATATAGACAACCTCTAACCTTTTTTAATAAATGAGAGACTAAGGCCCTGAGGAGTTATCGAAGTAATGGAATGACCTTTGGCCACTAAACTAGTGTAGTAAAGGTAGGAGACCCAATCTAAGTGACTTAACTCTATATCTTATATTCATTTTATTCACTCAAACTACCACTCTTAAAAGCAGGGTCTTGATTCCTTCCCTTTACCCTGAAGTACAAGTTTCCCAGCACCCAGGAAATGGAGATGAGGGACATCTCTCCTTATCTGTAAAACATAAAAGGCTGAGGAGGGACATTATATGATAAGTAAGATTCCCTACCTAGCTTATGTATAAATCTAAATTTTCCTTGTTTAAGAAGAACACTAAATTTCTACTTGGATGTTTGCATCTGGTAACTTAGAAGGCATTTAGAGTGCCTCCTTTCTCACTGCTTTCTCAGGCAAGTCTGGATTTGTTTTTCAAAAGTCTGAACATCCAACTTCTCTCACAGTTCTGGTTGTCCTCCTTTCCTTTTCCTCCCCCCTACTTTTAGAAATAAACTGCATTGTTTGGTTTATGATGATGACACTGGGTTTTCCTGGAGAGAGAATAGTACACTGCTTTGTGTTAAAGAAGAAAAGCAGTCAGATTCAAGAGAGTGGTTGAAATTCTCTGGAAGATGAAGGTTTTGGAGGTTCTATGGCCTGCTGATCCACTATACCCTGAACATGAGTTGTTGCTGAGCCACAAGCCCTAAGGACAGTGTCAGGGCCTATGCACTTTCCCTCAATGTATAAGAAAGCTCTCTGAAGGGTATCACTGGATCTCACAGGGAAGCACTGTGCAACAAGTGGCCAATTAAATACCCTCACCTATGCTCAACTCCATTTTTGAGGCCAGTATTACCCTAATACCAGAAACCAGATGAAGATATTACCAAAAAGAAAAACTTACAGACCATAGCTCTTGTGAATATAAACACAAAAATCCTTAACAAAATATCAGCAAATTTAATGTAAAGATACAGAAAAAAGACAACTGCGATCAGTTCACAGAAGAGAAAATTGCTCAGCAACATAGAGGAATGAACCACTGATTTATACGACAACATGAATGAATCTCTTTGGAGATTCTGTTTTGACAAAACATCAAGCAAAAGAAGTCAGAGAAAGATGTGTGTGTAGATACAGATATAAATGTTTTAAGTAAATCAATCTCGAGAAGAGACAAATCAACTGCACAGTGATTGCAGGATCAGTGATTGACTGGAATGGGATAAGAGAGAACAGAAGAATTGACTGGGATGGGGTCTGAGGAAATTTTGGGGAAATGTCTGTTGAGATCATAGTGGTTATTAAACAGAGGTAAAACGATTTCAAAATGTACTAATAAAATGAACACTGAATAGTAGGTGCATTTTACATATGTAAGCCATAAGTCAGTAAATTTAATTTTTTTTTAACTTGAGAAAGTGAGCTTATCTAGTGGAGAACTGAATGTTTAAAAGGTCACAACATTTGGTGGTGTTTGTCAAAAGAATTAGAATTATCAGGCTGAAAATTCATATATAATTCTAAGGATTCCCTAGACGTGGTGGCAGGGTAGCTTGAGGGAAAGTGTTGACAGTGGGAAGAGCAGGAAATAATCAGTGCTCTATTGGACACTCAATAGAAGAAATACTGTATTGAAAAACATTTCTGTTGGTGCTGCAACAAATTACCACAAATTTAAAACTTTAAACAATACACATTTACTATTTCACAGTTTTGTAGGTCAGAAATCTGGATAGCTTAGTCATCTGTTCTTGGTTTCACAGACCAAAATCAAGGTGTGGCAGTGCCGAGTTCCTTTCTAGAGGCTGAGAGACTAATCTGCAATGGAGCTTATTAAAGTTGTTGGCAGAATTCAGTTCCTTGTGGTTGCAGGACTGAGGTCCCTACTTCCTTGCTGTCTATCATCTGGGCACACCCGTAGTTCCAAGAGGCCCCTCATTAGAAAGTCTAACCAAAAAAAAAGTTTTTTAAAGGCTTTCTGGACTTAAAGGAAGGGCCTTAACCATTATAAGCCTTGAAGCCTGAGCATTCATGTCAAGGGACATACAGCAGAAACAGAAGGCAAACCCATGTTATAACCATACACAGGCACCCTACAGACTACAAAAACAAAGCAAAGAGACAAACACTCTCATGATTGTAATATATTTTTCTTCTCTTTCACATTTCATGGGGGAAGAATTAAAAATATGTATATCTATTGGCCCACATCTCTAATCCTCAATTTCCCCTTTGGTGTTTACTTAAATAATTAAGGGAGAGCTTCTCATATGAAATTTTATATAAAAGATGACATCTTTGCAGGATACCTTCCATTTGAGTTTCAAGATTTGAGGTTTTCTTGATTACAGTAAGGAACTGTACTTTGCTAAGGAATTTTGTTTTAATATCTAAAGGAAAGTATATTTAACATTTTACTCTGCATACTCTACATTTAACTTTGACTTCAAAACTATTTTTACTTAAAACCCAGATACAGAACTTTTGGCATATCAACTTTAAAAATTTACCAAAAACTCTTCAGTTTAAGCAAGGTTTGAATTCTTAAAAATTGGATTTTCCAGGTATCAAAATGGTTTCTTAAGTGTTGTGTAAACTATTCTTTACAACCCAATGGCAGTTTATTAAACACTTTTTCTTCCCTTGAAAACTTCTGAAGAAAATATTTCATTTAAAAACTTGATGTTAGAGAAGCATAATGGCCAGACAAGTCTCACTGGCTTAAAGTTGTCTTTAAAAACACTTTTGTTAAAACCAAAGTCTAATGAATTGGACATTAGATAATATATTTTCCCAAAGGACTGTGCTTGTTTTTTACAAAAACTGATGCTTTGTTCCTTGGATGTCCCACTGACCACTATGCTAGGAGTTTGCTTGGGCTTTATTTCTAGTCTGCACTCAAGAAATACCTTTTACATAAGATAGCAGCCTGTGAGTATCCCACTCTTCTCTAAGTCCAGATGCTAATTAACAATATGGAAAAAAAAAAAAAAAGGTCCTTTTTTTATTTCCTAGGTCTCTACCCATTCCTCTATGGTTATTTTCAAAGCTCCCAGACATTTAAATTTTTTTTGATTTTTCAAAGGATTCTCACACTAAATTATTTATAAGTCAATCATCTATTGAACTCTCAGTGTTCAGTTTTGATTTTTCCTTTCTAGTTGCCACATCTAATTGCAATTATCAGGCATAGTTTATTAAAAAGACAAGTTACCTCTTGGAAACCTGCCTTTAAGCCACTACTGAGGAAGCCAGTTTTAGCTACTGAAGAATGAGATCCCTCTTGGAGGGCAAAGGAGATGTCCAAGCCAAGAGCCCTCATCAACTGTGAGACAAGTGGGTAAGGCCATCTTGGATCTTCCAGTTTGCAAACACATAGCCAAGCAACCACATGAGTAAAATTACATGAAACCAGCAGAGGAACTTCCCAACCAGTCCAAAGAAGATGAGAAATAATCAGCCATTATTTTAAACCTCTGTGTTTTGGGGTGGTCTGCCCCAGCAGCAGCTAACTGAAATTTATTAACAAAATATTGAAAGTTTTCTGTGCAAGAGATGGATTAAAATCAAGATATCTGCTTCTGACATTGCATTGATAGTTCTACTCAGAAAAAGAAGAGGTAAATATAAATAAAAGGGCTACAGATAGAAAAGGATTAGTCACTATTTGGAGATATAGGATTGTATATGTGAATAATACAGAAAAGTCTATTGCTTTAACAAGCAAATTTAGCCGGGCACGGTGGCTCGTGCCTATAATCTTCAGCCTATGAAGCGGCCGGGGCTAGGGATCATGGTTTCAGTCCTCACTGGGGCCCGTAGCAAGACCTAGTTCCAAAAAAATAGCTGGGTGTGGTGGTGCGTGCCTGTAATCCCAGCTACTTGGGAAGCTGAGGCTGGGGGTTGCTTGAGTCTGTGGTACCCCAGGCAACAAGAGCCTGCGGTTCCATGGGCAAAAATGGGGATACCTAAACTCAAAAAAAAAAAAAGCAAATTTAGCAAGTCTACTCATGAAAGGTTGGTATCAGGTTTTTTTGTTTATAATAAAGTAACAAACACATAAAAATGATGACATTTACAGTAAGCATGGAATACTTAGGAATAAATTAAAGATATGTGAGACCTCTACATTAGAAAAACTATAAAGCATTTGAAGAAGAAAATAATATGAATACATGAAGAGATGTCACTAGACAGGAAATTCTATGTTCTAAGATGTCAAGTTTCCACAACTTGACCTGCAGATACAATCAAGTACAAACAAAATCTCCACGTGGTTGTTTCTTCTTTCTCCTGAAAAGAGCTAATTCTAAAAGTCATATGGAAACATAGAGAGCTACAAATAAAATAGACAATCTTGAAAAAGAGCAAAATTAAGGGACTTAAACTCCCAAATATCAAGACTTATTATAAAGCTACATGAATTAAGGTATCAGTTGGTTTTACTAATTTATAAACTAGACAAATGAAACAATGAAACACATCTGCATATGAGATCACACTGCCTGGGAAAGACAGTCTTCTCAGTTAACTGGAAATCTGAGTGGAAAAATCAGTCTTGATTCCTACGTCAAACCACACCCATACATAATTTCAGACAGACTGAAGATTTAAATGTGAAAGGTGAAACAGCTTTGAGAAAATAGCAGAATAGATTTTCATAATCTTCACAAAGGCAAAGCTTTCTTATATGAGAAGCACCCTATTTGGGGGGCGTGGGGAATTAAGCAACCAGACTATGTTGAACTATAAAATTAATACTTTATTATACATACAAAGTCAGTTACTTCTGTTCATCTAGAGACACTATTAGTAATTTTGATACCTTGTTCATCAAAGATTTTTTAAATTATGGTAAGATATATATGACATAAAAATTAACCTTTTTAATCATCTTTAAAAGTTCAGTTCAATGACATTAAGGACATTCACATTGCTTTGCCACAAACTAAAACTCTACCCACTAAACGAAGATGACATGGGAGGTTTCTGATTTTCCCTTCTCCTACAGATTCACTGAATATACAGGTCACAGGGATCAATTCCCATTGAGAAAAATCCAGAAGTTAGCTGAGTGACTATTACAATTCGGATGACCAAGAAAATACCACATTAAAATGTACAGAAAAGGCAAGGAAAACCCTAGTCACAAATCCCATCCTTGGCATGGCACCTGACAACCAAGAGGAACCCCTAACTTGCAGCTTCTTCCTGAGGAGCAAAGGGTTTGGTTTACACATATAGTGCCCCCTCACATTTAAGGCTGCCTCCTAAGAGATGGGTCCCAAATCCCCTAGCTCTGGTGAACACCACAAAACCGAGGAAACAGTCATTAAATGGGTGCACAGATACTTCTGATGGCTACCTACTCCCAAACAAGTATAGCAGAATCAGACAAAAATGTCCAGCTCCCAACTCCTCCCTAGAGGCAAACTCAACATTCTCCGCTGCTGAGGTTCTAGTTTCTCATCAACTGATGTGGGGGTTTATTGGCATCTTCCCGGAAACCTGAAAGGACTGACAGGCACATGTCCCACTGTTTCTCCATGGTTTATTCCACAGTAAACCATGTATTCCAAGTTTCAAGCTTCTCACATATCGAGCACATCCGACATGCATGCCAGATGGAGAAGTGACTCCCAAATCACCCAGCTTTGGGAACTGATGGACTCTGCATCAGCTTGTCCCTTGGGAACACACAAAACAAAAAGGGGTCCTACATGGTGAAACACTCCCAGCAACTATTCTTTCTGGCTCAACAGAGTATAAACAAAAACACCCAAATTGGGCTTTTTTCCTCATAGGGGGTTAGGCTACATATCTGAAGTCCTATACATGGCTTGAATTCAGGCTTCCAACCAGCCTGTTCTTTTTTTTTTTTTTTAATAATAAACAAATAATTTATTTATATATAAATTTCACATCTTTGTAATCCCCGGGATTCACTCCCCCACCCTCCCTGACCATTCCCCCTCTGTCCTACCCTCCACCCCGAGTTGTGTACTTCAATTTGGTTGTGAGCTTTTTAGACTTTTCTTCATAGCTTTTTGTTTATCTTTCTTATGTCCCATATAATAGTGAAACCATTTGATGTCTGTCTTTATCTTTTGACTTGCTTCTGCTAATATGATTTCTTCTAGGTGAGTCCATGTTATCATAAATTCATCTAATTTGTCATTTTTAATTGATGAATAATATTCCATTGTGTATATATACCACATCTTTTTCATCCATTCATCTGTTTTGGACATTTGGGTTGTTTCCATGTCCTTGCAATTATAAATAGTGCTGCAATCAACATCCGAGCACAGGTGTCCCTTTGTACCCATATTAAGGTCTCCTTTGGGTAGATTCCCAGAAGAGCAATTGCTGGGTCAAATGGTAGTTCCATTTTCATTAGTTTGAGGGCCCTCCACACTGCTTTCCATAGTGGCTGGACCAGTTTACATTCCCACCAGCAGTGTACGAGTGTTCCTTTCTCTCCACATCCACGTCAGCACTTGTTGTTGCCTGTTTTTTGATGTGGGGCATTCTCACTGGTGTAAGGTAGTATCTCATTGTGGTTTTGATTTGCATTTCCCTGATTACTAGTGATATTGAGCAATTTTTCATGTGCCTGTTGGCCATTTTTATTTCCTATTTGGAGATGTGTCTTTTTAGTTCTCCCCATTTTTTGATTGGGTTTCTTGTTTTGTTTTTGTTTAGTTGTGTAAGTTCCTTGTGGATAGGCCTGTTCTTAATGATCTTGTCTAGCTGCCTCAAATTCTCAATTCCTATCTTTGGATTCTTAGCAATTTTACTACGAGGCTTCTCCTGACTAGCCAGCTAAAGATAAGGAGGACTTACATCTGAAAACTAGGATTATAACAAGTAGAAGAATTTGGAGCTTAAGGAGGTTCATTAGCCCTTTCAAAATTAACAACTTTGGTGTTCTCAGTTCTGCCAGGAAAAGACCACATCTTCTAAAGTGGAGAAAATGATTGACATTGGTCTTTTAATGAAGTTTTCCTCATTCCCTCACGCTCACTTGACATTTAAATAGATATAAAAGCATTTACGTGAATATGCTCAACAGATCACATTTAAAATAAAATTATCGTTATTGCTTCATTGCTAAAATTGCATTTAGTTCTCAGATTTGCAAACCAGTGGCTCTAAGGAGTTACTGTGATTCCTACAATATTTAGGTTTTGCCAGACAGTGCCTTAAGCACTAAGAGAGAAATGTAAAGTACTATAAATTTTGAACTGTGAATTACTACTGCAGGAAAACGTTCCCAGGTTTTTCAGTGTAGGTTTGTTCTAATATGTTACAACCTGAGAAGAAACAGCCAGGGCACCATGATTTAAAAAAAAAAGAGAGAGGCTGCCCATCAAAACACTGCAAAGTAGACAAGTTTTCATTTATTTGCTTTGGAATATTCCTGTTGGCAGCTGCACCCATTTGGTTGATGGAATATTCTTGATTGATTAAACAGACTTATTTCAAAAAAGGAGCCAGTGGGACTGGGGTGGGATAGGGGAACACCCTTGCTCTACCTTGGAACATTTTCCAGAAGTGGCGCCTTCTCATAGTTCTCAGGCGTAGTATACTGACAAGATGGATGTCAGAATCGTGATGATGGACATCAGAACAAAGAGTATGAAAACCAAATGGTGAACCTCAAACAGGAAGGACGTTAAAGTTGGGGTTTTTTTTCTCTGTGCTTGCCTGTTTAGGGACTTGGGACCTCAGGGGTAAAGGTCGATGTCAAGACCTGCTCTGGGCTGACCACTTTTACAGGACTCAACCCTATTTCTGCATACTACCTACCCCAAGATTAACAGCAATCACAGCTCATCCTGTGGAATCCTTGGGTCCTCTGTCCCACTCCTAGAATACAGATTCCCAGAGCTCACTATAAGACCTGTAGCCAGAAACTGTGCTTATCAACAATTTGCTATATTACTTGATGCTAAGCCACTCAGCCTGTATCTCTCAGCTCTGAAGTGAAAACTAGATGATTTTTTATAATATTTGAAAAAGTAACTGTGACCGTTAAAATTTTTGATAGACTTATGAATTTTAACAAAGAACTTTTGGTTCTAGACAAACCATATCCCATTACAGTGTATAATAATTACAATAAAAAATAATCCCAAAGTCCTCCCAGGACCCAGTTATTTCTAGTAATATTTAATACTATCTATCTCCAATACAATCCAAGAGTCTGAAAATCTTTCATAATAAATTTGACCAATTAATACACCAAGGAGAAAAAGACTTTAGTCAAATATTGACCAACTTTTCCTATAAACTAGTACCATCAACTGTATAGCACTTTAAGATCTTAAATATCATGGCTTACTTCTCTCTTAAATATTCTGAGATCATTTGTTATCCATATGTCATTTCTCTGCTCCTCTGATTCCAATCTACCCAACCTTCACTCTCCCATTCTTTCTAAGGTGCTGCCTAACCCACCCCAATGTAACAGCTCTTAGCTCAGATTCCAAAACATCTCTGAAATTCACTTTGGGAAGGACTGTCTGACTCCAGGAATATCTCCTCACTCTGGGTTCTGGGTTTGGTTAGCTGAAAAAAATCCTTCCTGGACAAATCAACCCTGAAGGCTGTGATGGGGCCCTAAGGAAGACAATTCAGACATGTGTTCTTATGTATACACACACACACACACACACACACACACAAACACATACACGGAATGAAATTAATTACCCAACCTGAAGTAAAAAGAACAAAATTAACTGAAAGGTGATAAGGAAGAACTTAGGTTATCCAAAACTAATCAGTTTCCAGAATATGAAAACAAACAATCCTGTTTGAGAGAAAACAATCTTTTTTTCTTTCCTTCTACATAGAAGTTTCACCCCATAGTATTATAAACAAAAAAGACTAGCCATCCATGAGGAAAGAAGAAAAACCCTATAGAGTTTGCCATTTCCCTGTTTTGTTTATTCTACCCCAGAATGAGGGGCATGAAGTCACATAAACTCCTGTACTCTAGGGGCTAAAACTTTTTTTAAATTGCACTTTATGTTAAATAAACAAACTTTCTGAAGTACTGCCATTTGTTGGGAAAGAATGTAAATCTGGACTTAATGGACCTCAGATGTCCTTCGGGGCTGTCTGAACATGACCATGAATGGAAAAGTACTAAGTCCCAGAAGGTATTAGTGTGCATGGCTGTAGATTTGTTCAGCTGGAAACCTTTTCCTCCCTATAGAGATGCATCCTTTGTACTGAACACCTAGAACTTGAAGGGACAGTTGAAAGGCTGAGGGGGGAAGTTTGGGATGAGGGCTGACTATGAGAGCTTCTGATACCTCCCAGTACTCAGCAGGAATGAAAAATAAATGTTAACAGTTACCAAACTTAACACAAAGATATCTTTATACCTTTTCACTTTTTTATTAGTCTGCCCACATATCACCACTCTGCCTTCCACCTCCATCAACAGAGAACAAGCAAGACCAATGTCTTGCTTCATTTAACAATGGGGACATGTTCTGAGAAATGTGTCATCAGGTGATTTTTGTTGTTGTCTGAATGTCACAAAGTATAATTACACCAACTTAGCTGGTATAGCCTACTCCATACCTGGTTACATGGTTTGGCCTATTATGATCAATTGTGTATGTGTTTTGAACATGTGATCCATGATAGCACAGAACTCATTTGCAAGAGCAGTCTTGTTAAAGAATCTCCTCCAGAGGCAAACACTCCAAGGGGAAGTTCATCACCTTGATGAATTCCTCTGCTATTGTTTGTGGACTCAAAACGCTCCGGACAGAAATGGATGGGGTGGAAAAGTGACACTAATTCTTTTTCTACATCTATTCAAAAGTTCAGAATTCAAAAAGTTAAAGTCTCAAAATACAAGGAAAGAATTAGCAATGTTCAGACTAGAAGAGCCTGGGAAGATACGACAAGTGAATACAAAATGGATTGGATTTTGGCGTATAGTTAGTAGTACCAGAATCAGTGCCAGTAATAGTACCAGTGTTCTCTCAGTTTCTTAGTTTTGGCAAACATACCATGATGATGTGAGATGCTAAAAATGGGCAAGACTGGGTGAGAAATGTGCAAAAACTCTATGAAATCTCTTTGTACTTTCTCTTAAAACCTAAAAGTATATCAAAATAAAAAGTTTTAAAATGTAAACCTGAAAAAATAAAATCCACGGTGATGGCACAGTATAAAAATAACAACAGCAGCAACAGCAGACGATTAGCAAATGTTTGCGCTGTGCCAGGCACTTGACTGACAGTAGATAATGAACACTCCACAATGTTATCCAAACAAACCCCAGTTTTGTTAGTACATGACTGAGGGGCACACAGGGATCCCAAATTATTAAAGGGTGCATGCTCTGAAAGGCATTTGGTCATCTGTGTAAACAAAGACAAAAGAAGCATACTCTTGGTGTAAAGCATTTAAACAGAATTGGTGAGCATGGAGAGAGAGTGAATATGCCTAGAAATAGTTTCCCAATAAAGCTCCTAAAATGACCCATCCCCTGGTGCAAATGTTCGAACAAAGTCAGACTGAAGTAGGGTCTTTCTTGATACATCTCCAAGGTACCTTCTGGCAGAAAACCCTAAGGGGTCATTATGAGGTTAGGACAATGGTTGTCATTTCTCTATCAAGAATTAGGAGCAACCTCCTGACATATCTCTCACCTACATATCTCTCCCAAGTATCTCTGCCAAATATCTCTACTTTTCTCTCCTTCAAGTCTCCTTCCTAGCAGTATTAGCTGCTAATTTGGGACACAGACTCCAGGGCATCTGAGTCCACATCTGCTCAGTTATAAACCCTAGTATGGCTGATTACCTCCGGCCCTAGTTTCCGGTTTCCTTTATCCCCTACCATTCAGGAAGTCATATTCACGGCATGCTGGGAACTGTAGTCCTGTGGACCCAAGATCTCCTCAGCATGGTAGTAAGGGCAGAGTACTCAAAAGTTTCAGGGGATAGAATTCATTCAAGGCATTATTTGCAGGCTCAGTCTTTTTTTCTTATTCCAATGGATTCATCACCATTATTTCTTAGATAAGAATTTGATAATCAAAAGGTTTGGTAACTGGCCCCAAATCACAAAACTGCTAGGGGACAAAGGTAGAATTCAGTAATTCTAAAGACTACTTACTTGCCTGCCATACCGTAAAATAAACATCTCCATAATAAGGAGAGGTACCATGTTCTCTGTGCCTCCAATGAGGGGCTGAGCCAACTGGCCAAGTAAATCTATATAACACAGAAGGTATGTGGACTGAAAAGAGACACAAGAAAAGAAGTATGTAAAGAAAAAAAAGAAAGCACACTTGCTTCTTCACTTTGGATTTGCATCAGGATTTGGGGGACATGGGATAGACACATGGAATCAAGACATGTGGAGACACTTGAAAGAGATACATGGTGAAACTGACAGTCACAGCAATTGTCTTGATAAGCATTTTTCTTAACAGGCAGACTGAGGAGTACCCTAGGGGCTCCAAACTTGCATGCTCTAAATAGGCCTGCCATCTGCTACATAAAGACAAAGCATATTTTTTGTGCAGAAGACCTTTAATAAAAATAAAAATAATAATAATAATAATAACTTTAATAGAATTAGAGAAGAAATGAAAGGATAATCATTCCCCTATAAAACACACAAAGTTAAGCTGAGCCTGTAATCCAAGTGCTGGGAGGCAAGAGGTCAGGGATCATTTGAGTGTGTAGGTTCAAGACTACCCCAGGCAACATAGAAAGACCTGGTCTTGAAAAAGCAGCTGGGTGTGGCAGCAGGCACCTGTAATCCCAGCTACCTGGGTGGCTGAGACTGGGGATCGCTGAGTCTGTGGGATTAGGACTACCCCAGGGAACATAGCTAGACCTAGTCTCAAAACACACACATATGCACACACAAAGTTACCCATTGCCTTGTGGGCAAATGCCCAGTCAAACAAGGTTGGCTTGAAGCAGAGCCTCTGGGGCCCAAAAGCTTACCACAAGTCTAAGGTAGGGAACCACAGGAAAAGCAGAGAAGGGGTCAGGCAAGTTTGGGATGAAAGTAATAGGGACAACACGCCTGGATTGGAGGGCTGTGGTGCTATCTTTGTGACACAGTTGAAACTGGAAGGGTACCATGCCCTGGAAAGTAACGTAAGAATGAGCCCTGGTAGGCTGAGTTTGACAGGAAAATCACACAAGAGTTTGACCAGGGAGAAGGAAGAGATTAGAAGGAGCTGCACGGCTGCCATTGGAGCCCTAGCTGTGGAGTGGTGGGCACAGGTCAGAGCAGCCAAGGAGCAAGCATGGGCAGGATGGCCTCAGAAACCACTACCCCTATACCCCACTGGTAGGGGTGCAGCTACCAGCTGTAGCCCAGAAGAAAAGCTGCAAGCCTTTTTGGCAAGGTTAGAATAGAAGCCACAGGCTTCTGGAACAGAAAGGTGTTGTTCCGAAAAGTTGGGACCCCAGGTGGCTTAGAGCCAGGGAAGCAGAAAAGTTACTTGGAAAAAATTGCTGTGAGGGAGCTGAAACCTGCAACCTCTAACAAGAAGATAGCACACTGGAAAAGCTGCTCTATATTTGCTAGAAAGGTTTGGAAGCTAGTACCTGGAGATAAAGACTCGCTGAAAACATTGTGTCAAAAACATGTTTCCCATCTGAAGGGTGAGTTGGTCTTTCGATTTGTCTGAAATTCCTTGAGACTGAGAGAGGATGCCAGAGCTGAAGGCAAACACCATTTTTCAAATGCACATGCAACTTTGGATTGAGAGACTTGGACCAAACTATGTGGTGAGAAAATCGGGAGCCACATAGTCTCAGAGACTCTGCTTGTTTACTCTTTCTCCTTTTTGTAAATAAATCCTGTTTGGTTTGCCTTTAAGTCTGGTTTTGTAAACTGTGGGTGGAAAGGACCCAACAGTCTGATTTGAAAGTGATGACATTTTCCTTTGGCTTGTTGACTTTTGCCCTTTTCTTATGATAACAAAAGGAAGAAAACCAAAATATAAATTAAGGTAACAACTGTCAGTATCAACTTCCCCATGTGTCTCTCACCCTCATCTCTTCCAAGTTCTCTACATGTCTTGACTCCAAGTGTTTCCATGCATGCCCCCAAGTCTCTGGTGCAAGTCCAAAGCTGAGGTGAAAACATGTCCCTCTACTCAAGTCTTCTCCCCAAGCTTTCTTCCAACTCTTCTTCAGCTTCTCTCCACTCAGTTCCATATGTGATTAGATGGAGCATAGAACCTGGAACCTCCCCTTGTAATGGAGATTCCACTGCTACACTTTGACTTTGCTTTCACCCTCTTCTAGCTCTCTGTCAGAAGATACCTTAGACTTGTGGCAAGTGTTTGGACCTCTGTAGCCTCCATTTTGGGACAACCTTGTTGAGCTGAACATTAACCCACAAGGAGGTGAGTTATATTGGATGTTTTATTGGAAAATTATTATCCTTTCTTCTCTTTATATGCACACTAATCTAACGAAAGTTCTTTCACATGAAATCTCTTTGTCTTTGTGAGCCTGAATGGCTAGACACCTTTAAAGCATGCAAGTTTGGGGGTCCTAGGGTGCCCCTCAGTCTGTACACTAACAGTATCATATCCTATTATATGGTTTCATCCTTTCCCATGACAGGGAAGTATTTCCTTGAATGATAACTCACATAAAGAAACCAGCATTCCATCACCTACATTTCTTGGTTTTTCTAGATCAAAAACAAATATCATAATGTGAAGAGAAAAAGTAAAAAAAAAAAAAAAGTTTAGTAACATCTGTATCTCCTATACACAAGGAAAAGACCTTGCATGACCAAGTAACTCATCCGTGTTGTGTCAGGGGTCATGTTAAATATAGTTTAGCTAACACAAGGGACTTTTGGGCAGAGGGAAGAGAATGGAGGTCAGTTTGGGAAATTAGAGAGAAAGTACAATAAACAAAGATATGCAAATTTAAGTTCTGTTTTGCCATAGAAAAGAGATAAGGAGATTAGTCTTCCTGGGAGAGGCCCTTACAAAAGAGAAGTTTACATAGAAACACCAAAGAAATTTCCATCCAGTTTTCAGAGCACTTTCCATGAAATTAGCATCTTGTCAAAAAGATATTTTGGGGAAGCAGATTTTTGCTCCCCTAACATCTAAAAAATGTGAAACTGGGTATACACAGGCCATCAAAACTAAACTAGAAGACAAATAAATACCAAGGACTAGAGCCAAATCAAGGGACAGTGCCCAAAAGAAAACAGGTCCCTGTCTGTGGGTTCTTCTCCCATGTGCACAATTGCAAGACACCTCAGTTTCCAACAATTACAAGAGGTTTATTTTACAAGGGAAAACACAGGGACTAACAACCTCACAGGTTAGTGTCTACCAGACAAGCAGAGTGCCCATAATCTATCACCAGGAGTCCTGGACAGTACCAAGAGTCACCAGAGTGCACCATCAACAAACAGCTCTTGAGACAACAGGCCCAAAGCCTTTGGTGCTCCTGTCATGCAATGTCAAAGACAGGATCAGAGGCCCAGTCCCTGCAAAGATCTCAGCTTCTCTTCCTCTGTGGTCCACTGCTGGATGAGGCTGCTGGTCCCCCTTCTTCAGAGGCCACAAATAGAGGCTCTTTCTTCTCCCTTGGGGCTGGAGCAGTTCCCTCAGAGGCTCAAACAGTTCTTCTCAGAGGTTAGAGTAGTTCTCTTGGAGGCTGCAGCAATTCTTTTATGGGAGGCTGAAGCATTTCTCTCAGGAGGCTAGAGTAGTTTTCCTCACAGGCTCAAGACAATTATTCTTAGAGTCTGGAGCAATTCTTCTTAGGGGCTCCTCCATGCTTCAGAGGCTGGAGCAATTTTTAAAGGCTTTTCATTCTTTGGAGACTGGGCTCCAAGCTCTTTCTGAGGTTCTCCTGCAACCTCTTCAACTCTGGCTTAAATCTGATTGGCTTAAATCTGCAACCTCTTCAACTCTGGCTTAAATTCGAATAGAGTATGATGATTCGACTATTTTTTCACTCCCAAGGCTGATTGGATTATTTCAACAAGACCACCACAGCTGATGCCAGTTCCTGCCCAGAATCAAATGCACAAATAGGAGGGCTCTTTCTTAGAGTAAGATTAAGAGAGAAGCTCTGCACTCCTCCATTACAAGTTGCCACATTTTTATTCATGTTTTAAACTATGAAATAATTTCTGAACATGGTAAAACCATACAAAAGTGATCTGAAATGAAAATAAAAATCCTCCCTACATATCCACCTCTAGCTCTAATGATGAAAGGAAGGAGTATGTTTAAGGTCCATAAAAATTAAAGTGCATGTACAGAGGATAAATTTTGTAATAATCATTGAACATAGGATCCTGATACACCTCAGACCTTTAGAGAAATAAACAAAATCCATATACTATTTAGCAGGAAGTGAAGTCCTAATATCAGAGGAACAGTGAGGAGCAAGCTCTGAGGCACTGAATGACATCCTAAATGGATTCAGGTGCTGAGGGCAATAACCTCTAGCATGCCATGAACTAGTCTTCCTGAAAGGCAGGGGGCAACTGAGAAAGAGGAAGGAGAGGTGGTGATATATATATATATATATATATATATATATATATATATACATATATGTACATATATATGTAAATTTATATCTAAACATATATATATATATTTGAAATGGAGTCAGCGAGTTAGTATCAAGAGAAAGGTAAAAAAGCACTCAGAAAAGTTTAAGATGAACTCTTAGCTGATGAACTCTAACAAGCTATTGAAGGAAACTAGAAAGTCAAACCAGCAGCATCCCAAAGCTTTAAAATCAACATGAGACAGATCAGTCATGCTTTTTCTGGGATAGTTCAGTGAAGAAATAATGAAGTCCATTATTAGCCAGAGGTGTTTTCAGCTGCAAAAACTCAGAAAACCTAACAAAGACAGAATTGCCATAAGGACATTAACCTGTATTTAACAAGAAATCTGAAAGTGGATGATGTCAGGATTCATTCAGCAGCTCAACAATTTTGTCCAAGTTGCAGGCCTTTCCAGCTCAACCATGTCCAGCTAGATGCTTTCGTGTTTATATTTTTTACTTTAAGATCACAAATAGCTGCCACAGCACCAGTCATCAGCATCCTGAGCTGGAAAGCCAGACAGAGGGATAAAAGCTTTCTTTAGAAGGATCTATTGATCTGGGAAGAAAATCTATCCTCATAGCACCCAGATTAGATCTCAACAGCCAAACCAGGTCTGGTCTCTGTTATGGATTGAGCGGCGTCTCCCCATCCCTAAATTCATACATTGAAACATGAACTCCAGTATCTCAGAATGTGATTATATTTGGAGACACTACCTTTAAAAGGTGCTTAAAACAAAATGGGTATATCCTGAGTCAATCTCCAATCTCACAGGCATCCTTATATTAGAGAAATCTGGATACACACTACAATGATGCAAGTACACAGAGGAAAGACCATGTAGGACACAGCAAGAAGGTGACCGCCAGCAAGGGAAGGAGAGGGGTCTCAAGAGAAAACAATCCTGGCAAAGACTTGATGTTGAACTTATAACTACCAGACTGTGAGGAGTAAATTTCTGTTGTTTCAGGTTCATGGCCTATGGTCTCTTGTTATGGCAGTCCTAGAAAGCTTAAAATGATCCTAAGGCTGCAAAAAAACAAAACAAAAACAAAACAAAACAAAAAAAGCAGGGGCAAGGGGTCTCTACAAGGTAGACTTAAGAAAGGAAATGGGAAGACCTGATTGTCTCTGCCCCATACAAAACTATAGTTCTTAACCCATAAAAGATTGGGGACAGAGGGTAGACACTAAGTAGGCACCTAACAATATCCTCCACAAATCCTTCGTAGAAAAAAATGGATTACAATTCTACCTCTGGGCCGGGCACAGTGGCTCGTGCCTGTAAGCTTCTGCCTACGAAGTGGCAGGGGCTAGGGATTGCGGTTCGATTCCCGCTCGGGGCAACACAGCGAGACCCAGTCCCAAAAAATAGCTGGGCATGGTAGCGCACACCTGTAATCCCAGCTACCTGGGAAGCTGAGGCTGGGGATTGCTTGAGTCTGTGATACCCCAGGCAACGTGAGCCTGCAGTTCCATGGGCAAAAATAGCAAGACCTAGTCACAAAAACAAAAAACAAAACAAAATACAATTCTACCTCTGCTACTCATTGACTATGAGTCAGATTTTATACTAAAGTTCAATAAGTGGGATAATAATAATCATTCTTCTTATCCTCAAACTCAGAAGTTCTAATGCTGAGCAACTCCTCCTCAGATGGAACAGTGTTTCTCAAGACAAATGAAAACATACAGGAACTAACAGAGTATATATTCCTAAAACGCTGGTAACTTACAGTATTTTTGATACTCTGTACTAACTTTCAATTTTGCAATAATTTCCTAAAAGAATCAATTAAGCACATCTGAATTTCCTTTCCTTCCATTTTCAAGGCTCCACCAGTGAATTCTAAGCGCGCACACACACACATACACATACACACACACATACACACGAAGTACATGTACTCCACAAAATAAAAGACTTGATACTTCCCTATTTGTTTATCAACTTCCTGAAGATAAATATTACTTTTAATCATTTCTGTGACCCTACTAGGTTACCACACATGATGGCAGAGGACTTCTCAACTGAGGGCAAACACAACCCCTAGGAATTTATCTTAGGAGCCACTTATTTTACCAAGATTTGTCAATATAAGCAATTAATTTGTGCTTCTTTCTGGAAGGTGGGATTCATTACCTTTAAAGTTAGTCAAAGATCAAATTATTTTCTTTCCTAAAAACTTCACTGGCTCCAGCAAGCAAGCAAAAAGAAGCAAATTTACTTAGAAGAATAGATATGAGAAAAAGTTTATTAAGGAGAAAAGAAACAGAAACAAAGTGGGACTCCTGGACCCATGGAACTAGGGAGGGGCAAGGAAATCAAAATGAAATCATATCTCAGGGATTATATACATTTTTCTCTGACCATTCCAAAGCCTCATCAGTCTCTTGTGATGGATTCATGCCACTCTGCAGAGGATCACCTCTTGTTTCCTTGTTTTTTTTTTTTGTTTTTGTTTTTTTTCATTACAAACAGGGTCAACCTGTTTGTAAGGAAATGTCCTATTAGTCTTTTACTTCCCATAATCCAGGAGTGTCTGGTTAATCTTGTTTTGAATTTGCCACCTTGTCTCTGGAGCTTCCCTAGCTTCTTTTGAGGCCCTTCATATGCTATTCTGACACTAGAAGCTATCACTTGCCCTATGACTCACTAATATCAGATATTTTATTCTTAAAAGTATCAAGAAAAGGTGAAGCTGGGTACAAACGGCACCAAAACTAAGTGGAAAGACAAATACAAATACCAAGGGCTATAGCTGAATCAAGGGATCATGTCAGATACAGAAGATAGGTTACTGTTTGTGAATTCTTCCACCTACGTGCACAATTCCAAGAGACCACAGGTTCCAAAAACTATGAGGTTTAGTCTACAAGGGAAAACAAAAAGCTTAATGTAGCCACAAGGAGCCAGCTAATATCTACCTGACAAGTGGAGTGCTGGTCACCTGTCACCAGGAGTATACTGCCAACAAACAGCTCTTAGAGACATCAGGCCTTTGGTGCTCCTGTCAGGCAATGTAAGAGATAGGACCAGAGGCCCAGTTTCTGCAAAAGTCTCAGCTTCTCTTCCTCAGTGGTTGACTGCTAGATGCAGCTATTGGTCCCCCTTCCTTCTTCAGAGGCCAGGAATGAAGGCTTTCTCTTCTCTTCTGGAGTAGTTCTCTTAGAGACTCAAACAATTCTTCTTGGAAGCTGGAACACTTTTTCTCTGAGGTTGGAGAGCAGGCATTGGAGGCTAGAGCTCACACACCAGAGGCTGGAGCCCACACCTTTGTAAAATGTTCCTCATTCCAGCTTAAATCCATGCTCAGGGTGTCCTACCCTAGATTCTGATTGGATCATTTTTCACTCCCATGGTTGATTGGACAATTTCAGCAAGACCACCACAGCAGTTGCCTCCTACCCCAGTATTGAAGGTACATTCGTCAATGACTAGTATGAGAAGAACCAATTAGGCAGCTGGGAATAAAATTTGATCTCAACTGTGTGATTTATTCCAGCCTCCCACATTTTAGATGTATTAGAGATTTAAATGTGAACAATGGAAATCATGAGTGCTTTTTTTTTTAATCTTAGTTTACAGAAGAGTCTCTTAGCATATGCAGAAAGAGAAAAAGAAAGATTTGATAAACTGGTCATTAAACTCACATTTAAAATACTAAAGAGAAAAAATATCTTAAAACCAAATGATGGTAAAGTAGGGAACTACTGATAATATCTATGACAGGAAAAGGTTATTTACCTTTATATCTAAAGATAGCTTTCAATCAGTAAGATACAGATAAATAATAAATAATAAGGAAACAGTCAAAGGTATATACTGAGGACATTCACAGAAAAAAAGGCCATTCTTTGGGAATAAGGTGGAAAGTCCACTGTGAATGATATATCAATATAAACAAAATACATTATTTTAAGATTGGTAAAGCTAAGAAGCACATATATTTGGGTGGTGTGTGCAACCTGGCATTCTTTAATTCTTTCTATTAGGGGGCTGTGGCCCCCAGTACTGATGGTCCTGCATTAAAATAGCACCTATTGTTCCTTGGTGGCTGGAGACTTGGAAAAGGGAAGCCACCCTTCTCTTCTCTAGTATTAGGGGATTTAAGAAAGAAAGAAGATATAGAATGAGAAGGTGCAGAGAGCAAATGAGCAGGAGGCTGGAAGGCCTCAGGGCTCCCTTGGCCCTGTGCAGCAGCAGGGCCTTTCACTGGGTGGAGATACCCAGGGAAGCATATTAAAGAAACTTGTAACTTGTGTAGGCTGACTTGGCAATGTAGTACTTGAGAACTTGGTTTGACTTTGAAACTGCGAAGCTTGGGAATCTTTTGGAGAACTGAAGAGAGCTTGCTGTGTCGCTGTTTTCAACACGAGACATCTGAAGTGCTTGCTGTATTGCTGTTTCGAGTGAGTTTTGCTGATCCTGGGCCACTTTGGAGTTAGAGCTGAAAAGAATGCCGGCGCTCTGCCTTTTGGAAAAGAATTGACAATGTCATCCTGGTTTTCTTCATTTGATTTGAATCTCCTGCTTTTAGAGAAGGATGGACAACGCCATCTTGGCTTCTTCTGGCTTGCCGTGAGTGAAGCTGTGTCTTTGAAGGAGTGGCACCACCATCTTAAGTCCTTCACCTGGCTTAAGGTGGGCCAGCCACCATTTTGTGGATGCACATGGCTGCTGCAGCCATGTGCTCTTTGGACAGAGATTGGACTATGTGGTAAGATTACCAAAGGTGTTCCTATGTACCCCTCAGTGACTCTTGTCTAATTTGTCTTTTAATAAGTAAATTTGTTTTTGCCTCCCTGTTATAGTTTATGTGGTCTTACTACTGCATGCGCAGGCTGGGAAGAACCTGGCGTATGGCTGGCTTTAAAAGGTCAGTAGCTCCCATTTGTAAGTTTGCTTAAGCACCCCGTTTTGCCTGTTTTCTCATCCGATATCAATTCTGGTGTTTAAAATGGCATAACCTTTGTGAGGGACAATTTGAGAATGTGTTTCAAAAGTTTAACTTCCCATTATACATCAAAACAAAACTAAAAAACTTTAAAGGAATTATTCAAAAAAATATATGATATGTGTAGAAATTTAGGAAACTTAATGTTGCACTGCTTGTAATAAAAAAATGACTGACCTAAATATTCGCTAATAGAAAGCTTAGTATATATAGATACACTATGCATTAATTTTTTATGTGAACAAACCTGGATTTATTAAAATAGTGTTATGAGGTGGGGGGACAGACTTTTTACTAAAATCCTTTTTCCAGCTTTTCCTATACCAGAGAAAAACCTTTACCTTTCAATCTGATACAAAACAGGCAAAAGACCTTATCAATCCTTAAGCTTCCCCACACTTTGTCATTTAGATAACTGCTGTTTGCCTGCCTTAAGATCCTCTCCCAAACTAAAGAAAACAAAAAACAAACAAAAATTTCAGGATTCTTTGACTGCCCTTTGCTATATAATTCCAAAGTTAGACCAAACTCTTAAAGTGATCAAACTATTTACTTCTAAGTGCGCAAGTAAGAAAGTGATTACCTAAATATGTACTACAAGTCACGTAAAAAAACCCCAGTTTCCCCATTACATGTGCTACAAAATAAACATTAAAAAATCCAGTTACCCCACCACATGTCCAAGACTGTCTCTTTAGTCTCTGGTCACCTCAACCATGTCCAATCAGTCTGAGTACACAAGTCTGAGTTCAAAAGCAGGGTATTTCTCTTTGCCTCCTTGGCAGCTTTTCAGCTTCCTCCAAACATGTGGTCCAAGATACGGTGTTCTTCTTTTCTTTCAGCCTCCTCTCAACTTCAGGCAGTAGAAAAACTCCAAGGTGAAACAGGAACCAACAGTAGGTCCATCTTCTCAGGCCTTGCGCACAATCTCTCTGAATCAAACTAGATAAGACAAGTGCCAACACAATGCTCAAATCTCCAAACTCTTTAGACTCCTTTAGCATACATCAGCTTATGCATGCCAAGGTTCATGAACTTACCAGGTTGGGCCAAAGCCATGGGCCCCAAGCCACCTTGGCCATCAGGTCCAGGCCCACTAGCCTACCTCAGCCTTCAAGGCCAGGCCCTCATACTCTTCCAAAAATGGCCGATTTTTTTTTTTTTTTTTTTTTGAGACTAGGTCTCACTATTTTTGCCTGTGGAACCGCAGGCTCCCGTTGCCCAGGGTACCACAGACTCAAGCAATCCCCAGCCTCAGCTTCCAGGTAGCTGGGATTACAGGCATGTGCCACCATGCCCAGCTGTATTTTTTTGGAACTAGGTCTCGCTGTGTTGCCCCGAGCGGGACTGGAACTGCCATCCCAAACCCCAGCCACTTCATAGGCTAAAGCTTACAGGCACCAGCGACTGTGCCCAGCCCAAAAATGGCCAATTGATGTCTTGTTTCTCTCCTAACTTCCTTTTTTTAATCTTTTCTCCTTGTTTTCTGCTCTTTGGGGGAACAGAGCATTGTCAATCATCTCACAAAAAGTCTTGTTTTTCTTTCTCCTCCTCTTCTATCCTTCTGAAAGAAAACTATAAATTTTTATGAAGGGTCAACCTAAGCTTTGTTTACCTGGGCTCTGAAACAATTAAGTCATCAAGTCTATCTCCATAATGTTGCCTCATCCTTGAAATTTACAATTCCAAAGCAAAAGGGGAAGTAGCTTATATTTCCTAACCACACAATGTTACTACTTATCAATGCATGACATCATTTTATGTTAATGGCAGATGCCTCTCTAAGAGTAGAACATCTAAAATGTGCTAAGTGAAAAGAGCAAGTTGGAGAACAAGATGTCCCGTATGTTCCCATTCGTGTAAAAATAGAGATAGAAGTGCTTCCTTATATACACCTAGAATATTTCTAGAATGATACACAAAATGTTGTTAACTGCAGAAATGTCTGAAAATGATTCTATTTAAAAAATTTACCCAAAATAATAAAACAAAACAAAACCTATGCTGTTTCCATTGAAAATTCTCAAATGGGTAAAATTAAGCTAAAAATGTTAGGACTTAACACTTTCTCTTGAGTGGGCTTTTGGAGAGAGGGGACACTTGGAGGAATCTTTCAGAGCTCAGTTGAAAATGGAATATTCTCAGATTCCCATGTCTGGATGTGGAGGGGCTCACGAGTGTGAGGAACTGAGGCAGGACTGGCCTCCAACCTGCCAGTCCATAACAACTCAGACCTTCACCTCCACACTGGTAGGGAAGGCAGCAATACTCAATTCCTTAATCTTTTCTTGACCTTAAGAATTAAAGTTAAGTCAGGAGGGAAGGATAAGGAGTGGGTGGTGAAGGCCTCCAGGGAAAAACATCAAACAGAATGGAAGCATCTCTGACCTCCAGGTCACCGGCCACTTAGAACTAAGGCTCTCCTCTCTCCTCCAGCCCACCCGGGGCGCCAGCACTGGAAGCCAATTCCAAGTGATTTAGGAAATCGCCCAGCCCTGGGGCTGGGGTAGGCAGGAAAGGAGTGATTAAGAGCCAGAGGGAGAAGTGAGGCTTCCTCGGGAATGAGCACATTTGGAAGCAGGCAGGAAGGGGGCAGGGAGCTGCTCTCATAAAACAATCTGACAATTATGTGTCAGCCCAGGAGAAGGGCTCTGGAAATTATGGGGCTGCCGGGCCTCACTCCCAGGCACACCCCCAGCCATTTCCTCACGGCTGCAATGAGCTGCAAGAGGAAATTATATTTGGGGCCAGGTGTTTGCTGCTTTACATTCAGATTCAACTTGAGACTGAGAATTTTACGCTCACATGCCGAGGGAAACAATTCCCTGTGGCTGTTCTAAAGCATGATGGCTGCACTGAATCCAGCTGGCCTGGCGTGCTGGTATCACAATTACCATACCTGGCACTTAGCAAATGCTTATTCTGGCCAGGTGCAACACCTGCATTAACTCACTACACCCCTGCAGTGGATACTATGGTCTTGAGAGGGTGAGTGACATACCACAGAAAAATAATAAGGAATGGAGGAGCAAGAATTTTGAACGCAGGCATTCTATCTCCAGGGTCCCTCACTCAAAATCCAGTTGAAAACATATTTTATGGAGATTTTTCATGAGAGCAACCAAAACTAGTGTCTGGAGGAAAGAGGTTTCTAAGTAGACTCCTTTCTCAAACACAAAGACTGCCTTCTTGTCCATCATTCATTTGTTTCTTTCTATCACCATGGTGAGACCAGCACACTTAGGTACTGGGAAATTAAAAGCCCCACTCCTGCCCAGAGGCCTCGAGAAGACTCACTTTACAGACTTAGACCCCTCTCCCGGGCCTTGACATGATTCTTTTAGGCCAATTCTGGGGTTGCCTGGAGCAGACACACTCCTTCAAAACTCTCAGGACCAAATGTTTTTCTGTTCACACATTTGTCAACATTCTGGCAGGTTAAGGACCTCCTCTAAACGCCACCCCTGACCCTCTGGAGGTAGTGAGGCATGTGGTCAGGGGTCCATGGACATCTGACTGCTCCCACATAGTCTGAGTCCAGCACTCAGAAGCTCCCCGGAGGCACCTGAGAGGCATCCAGGGGGGCAGTCCAGTGTCCCAACTGGACTAGTGTCATGTATGACACAGGGTATGTTTTGTTGCCCTGGGTAAGAGGCTTCATCATTCTGAGCCTCTTCTGGAAGGTGAGACTGTCATGAGGATTAAAGGAAATAACATGCTTCCCAGATGATAGCAAGCATTCCCAAGTCTTGGCTTTGACCCTGCAGCTCTGTGCAGGATGCTTATCCAAGTAAGCCAACAGTGCTCTCAAAACCTCTTCTGTTAATAAATATTCCCAAGACAGCAGAAATGCTTTATATTTTTTCCCTAGTTAGGTTTTGTGATATCCAAATCACATTAATTTTTATGTAATGAACTGCAATCTAGTAATTTGTATTTCTTTAGTTGTACACTTATTAATAACTTGCAGATGCCAAGGTGAGCAATACACATGGTGGGACAAGAACAGGGTCTCTACAGCTGGAATTCAAAACTCATCCCTGACACTTGGGCAAGTTAGTGAACATCTCTGAACCCTAATAACCTCCTCTGTGAAAACAAGGACTGTAAAGACAATTTTTATCCTAACAGGTTAATTGTCAACATCACATGGAAGAATATAAAGTTGCTATGTGCGTAATTTCAGGATAAGGTCTCACTAAGAGATGTTGGAGTAATGTTTAATTAGATAAGAACTGCACTGAAAATTGAACCAGCAAAACAGACATAATCTTGAACTTAAGAAATAAAATGAACAATGCCCACATACATCTGACTTAAATAAGTTGGAACTCATATACCAATGAGGATGAAATAAATGAGAACACTGAGCAGAATTGAGAAGACACCATTAAAAGCTCTTAGTTTTCTGCAACTTCACAGAAATAACTGGTGAAGAAAAGATGATGTAGAAAGTGGTGGTTGGTGGTGACCAAAAGGCTTATGACTTGCTGTTTTACATTAACTAAGAGACCTTCCACACATCTGTTTCCAGAGATTCTCAGGGTTGAGGATCCCCTATCCTTTGGGCAACTGCTTCCCTACTGTCTGTCATTTCACAGAGACTGTCAGGAAACAAACATCAGTGGTCCAGGATTTCTGCATATGTAAAACTTCAGCACTTATGTTGGTTTATAATTGTTTAAAGTTGTATTTTACAAGTATTCAGCTGTTTGCTTTTCATATTCCTTATCTATACTGACTACAAGCTTTCATTTCTTTGCATGTACACCCTTGCTGAAGGTTCTGCAGTAGTTAAGTACACAGGTAAGATGCTGCCCGCTCTTATTTGGAAGCTGAAGTTACTGCCTTGCATTTGTGACCAGAACAGTGCAGCATTCAAATAAAAAATAGAAGAACCAGTAGGGGGCAGTGATGGGGCGGAACTAACTAGAGAAAAGGAACCGCCAGTGATTATCCTAGATGACTTGAAGACAAATAGAAAACATTTGGATTTAGCCCAGGAGAGGGTGCTACCTACTTCGAAGACTGCTGTGCCAAACAGCCCGGCAGGGTTTGTCCCCTGAACTGTGGCTGATGTTTGGCCTTCTGGGCAGGGGAACACACTCCAGTATCCCTAGTTCCACTTTGATACCAGGAATTCTTCTAAATTAGACAGCAGACAGGAGTCTAGGGAGCATGAAAATATCAGGATAGACGCAAAGCTACTTTGTTCTAAGTGTTTATCCTATCTGGGTAGTTCTGGAGATAAGGTGAAAAAATCTCTGTCACCACCCTACTATAAATGCATAATTTAAGGTTATGTTTTAAAGATTTTGACAGAGAGGGAAGGGTTAAAAGTAAGGAGAGGTGGGTGGTTAGACAGAATAGGCTATATCCTAAATTCAGACCTCCCCCAACTCTTAAAGTATCTTGCTATTTTCAAGGCTATTCTAAATCGTTTTTGTCTTTGTGGTAAAATGACTTCTCTAGAGCCTAGAAATCTAGAAGACAGGCCTTTATATTCCCAGTTGCATCCCTGGTCCTGTCTTCCCAAAGATCTTCAGGCAGCTCCTTCATTTCTCAATACGCCCAAATTCTAAATAGGAGTAATCACTAGCATCTTTTCAGCAATAAGATGGAACTTTAGTTCATAATGCACTAAACAATACACAGTATTACACAGAACCAGATCACTCACCTGCTTCTCATTTGTCTTTTGAAAAGTCAGATGGGTTTTTTTCTGAGCAGAAACCCAACTAATAAAAGTAATAAGTAAGTAGGAAATAAAATGAATGTCAAACTGTGGCCCCTGGTGTGAGCCTGAGTTTTAAAAAACAGCCTGTTGGTGGGAGTGTAAGTGGAGAAGACATTACCTACCTATTTAAAACACCATTTCACCTAGCAATTGCAAATTCATGAACTCATCCTATATCTATATTGTTATAATGCATACAGATATACTTATAAGTAAATCTTACAGCAATATTTGTAATAGCAAAGCTCCGTAAATATTTCCATCTACTATACAAGACAGAAACTAATGTGCATATGTTGTTTTGGAAAGATGTTTAGAATTACTAAATCTAAAAAATAATTCTATAGCATGTATAGGTTCTCCCATTTATATAATACATGTATAAACTTATAAACTTCTATAATTTTTTTGAAAGGTGGGGCTCCATGGACACAGAAAATTTCTAAAAGGTTATCCTGAAAGCTTTTGACATGACAATTTTTGGACAGTGGGACTGGGGACAAGGGACATATTTTATCATATATGATCTTGTACCTGCTGAAATTTTCATGTGTTACTTCTTTAAGATAAAAAACGTGCCTTAGAAGCGGCAGGTACCACCCCCCCTGCCTTTAGACACGTCATTCACTTTGCTTAACTAGAGACAAGATAGAAACAAAAAGTGGAGGAAAATGGTGTTTGCTAGGACAAGCGCCAGTGGCTGAGGAGGCACATGCAAATCTCCTTAGATATAAAAGCATTATTTTCATTTTCCCATATTCAGGCAACAAGCAGTGCTCACTACATTAGACTTTTACAAAGAATGTCTTGACCACATAGTGCAGTATCTTGGGGTGAATCAGGATTCAGTGATTTGTCAACAGGAGTGGACACATAATCCTCCTCATCATATGGGAATGATGCTTTCCTATGATTAGAGGGAATTTAGTAGTGTCCACTGGGTTTAGGTGTGAGAACCAGAAAACCTCAAAGAACAGCACCTTAAATAAAAGGGTTTTTTTCTTATAAAAAGGCCTTTGGAGAGCAGGTTAGAAGAAATTAGCTCCTAGGAGCTGCTGCTACCTCTTACCCACTAACAGTGGCCACAACTCAGTCTAACGGCCAGCCCAAGCACAGGGGAGGCCAGGCAGTTTTTGCTTACTGCCAACCAGCTACACATACAGTCTAGAGCAGGGATTTGATGTGGCTGCCACAGGAGGAGGAAAGTGTGGATACTAGGATGACCAGTGCAACACTGATCTAACCTATTTCCCTAAGCTCCCCAACTTACTTTCCAAAATTAATCTGTTTGTCATCTTAACAATTGGGTTAGGTAAGAAAGTGTATGGTGTCTTGCCAAACACCCACCTTTATCAGCTTAGAAAAGCACTTAGAGAAAAGGCTTGTGACTGAACACTGAAAGGGTGGTAAGATGTCCTGGAACTTCACTCATCTGTTTTTCTTCCCATCTCTGCTCCCAGCACTGGGATGTGAACATAGGATGGTACAAACTAACTCCTGGGGACAGGAACCATGTCATTCCCACCAAAGCGCCACAATCAACGTCAGCAACATACAGTGGAGCTGGCCTGTGATGTAATTCACAGACTATTTCCTGGGAATGAGACAATATGCACTGGAATAGAATGCTGTTTATGCTATGGGAAAGGCCCATGGGGGTTCACGTTTAGGTTCAAGGAAAAAGGAACTCAACATCTGATTACACTGGATCCCTAAAGACCAAGGATAGCAGCATTAACAGTCATAAAGGAATTGAGACTTCAGAGACTCCCAGGCATTTGGGGGGGAGGACTAAATCCTGTTTGGAGTAGACAGTGTCATTCCCATTGGCCACTTCTCCTGGTAGTTACCCAAAACTGGCGGCTCAGTCAAGCTCCCCGAGACCTGAGGGGCCTCACTGCCCCTCCATTCCTAACAAGTCCTGAGGCTCCCAGAAACCAGCTGATTCTTCACCAGAAATCAGAACAAGGGTACTTTTATGTGTTCCACTGTCTGGGACATCAGTTGGCAGTAAAAACCAAGTGTTTAAATCTTAAAGTTAACTTCCATGGAGCAAGCATCTGCCTTGTTAAAAACCACTTTCTGATTTTTTGATCAATAAAGCGCATAAGAGTGTAGAGATAAAGGAACAAAACATTAACATGAATACAACAGACTAAACAAGACTCCTGTGGATGACTCGAGGTGGGAGCTCAAAGGCTCCTTCCCAGATTTCCCTGGCAACTACAGGAAAGAACGGCAGCAGACTGAGCATGTGTGACCCTTGGGTTTTAGCGTCTATGAGACTTCAGTACACATGATGGTGCATCATCCTTGGGTCTTTGACCACTCAGAGGCTCAGTGATGGTCTCAAGCTGGTACTCTCCACTCAGCTGCAATACTTACCTGACCTCACTCTATAAGTTCTAGCAAGATACTCAAACTGTCGATAGGACCAGGACCAGCACCTGAGTTCCTCAACCTGCATCTCCCCATACTCTCCATTTCACTACACTTCCAGGTGATTCTGACAAATACTTAATCTGAAAGTTCTGGAGACTTTCCTGGCTCTCTCACGCACGTTCCACTTTCAAAGCATCTGCTAATTATATTGGCCTGATTTTAAAGCCTATTCAGCATCTGATCATTCCTCATCACTTTCACTGGTCCCGGTGACCAGCCCCTTGTCCCCTTGCCTGGATTACAACAAAGGCTCCTAACTGGTCTCATGGTCACCCTCTTGCAAACATACCCCCTTCTTTTCACCTTTCAAAGACAAAATCAGGCTGGGCATGTAGGTAGCAGGCTAGGAAGCCACGGCCGGGGCCAGGGATAGTGGTTCGAATACTACCGGGGACATGTAGCGAGACCTAGTTCCAAAAAAAAATATAGCTGGGCATGGTGGCGCGTGCCTGTAATCCCAGCTACCTGAGAAGCTGAGGCTGGGATTGCTTGAGTCTGTGGTACCCTGGGCAATGTGAGCCTACCGTTCCCCGGGCAAAAATAGCGAGACCTAGGTCCCCCCCCAAAAACAACAACAACAACAACAAAAAGACAAAATCAAGTCAGGGCAACCCTTGGTGCTAGATTCCATGCGAATCTCCACATTTCCTGTGAAAGCCCAAGTCCATAACAGGCCTCCAGATGTTCAGCAATCCTCTCTGTACTCCCACTCACCTCCTGTACCCCATCCCTTGCTCTGCTCCAGCCTCCCTCTCTCCCCACAGCCAGGCAAGTCTTAGGACTTCAGCTATCTGCAAGTTTGCTCCTTTACTTCTCACAAGTTGCATTTCATGTGCCCTGATCAGAAACCTTCCCGAAATACCACTTTATCCTATTTTACTTTTTCTTCATAATGCTTATCCACACTTGACAGAATATTTATCTATTTTCACCGTCTCTCTCCACTGGAATGTCAGTTCCACAGATACAGAATTTTTCTCCCTGAAACAGTGCCTGGTACAGAGCAGACAAAAATTTGAGAAACAAATGATGGTGCACACACCCTTGTTAATGTGCAGGATAAGGCAAAACAAACAGTAACAAATACAACAGAGAACTCAGTCATCTGTACAAAGATGGTGATGCCCCTTTCCAAAATTAACCTATTATTTAATTCTTTTATAATCAATCTGCTAAAAAACAAAAAATGAAAGTTTTTATTTGTTGGATGAATGGGTCCCTTTATTCTCATCTGGGGGGAGATGCTCAAGCTAGATAAGCTTTTTATTTTGCAAAATAGGCAACATGGAGGTAGAGGTGGAAGTTGAAGATGATGGAAAGAACACCATGAATATTGCAAATGAATAAATGAATGAGATAGTTCCATATAGTTATCACTAATACACATTTTCAAGACATCTTACCAACAAATGTTGAAAATTGTCAACAACAAAAACATAAGAATTTTATGCATAGGGACATACTTACGAGTCATTTTCTGCCCCCACACAAAACAACTCCTACATTTTAAATATATATATTTAACACAAGCTACTCCCATCCCAACAACTACTTTGTAATATCTTTTAAATGATGAACTACACTATGTTAAAGACAATACACCTTTTAATTGGATTAAACAGATGATACTGTGCTTTGCCATGTGGCCTCGAAGGTACCCACTGAAAATTAGTTGATTTCTCACATCTTCAAAAGTAAATGCCTTCAACTTTTCATTGACTTATCACTGAATCTTTGTGGTTATTTTAGTGCTTTGCTGAGAACTTACATGCTTTTACTTTAGTAGAGCTGGTGAAAATTCCATATGGATTCCTCCATTCATAAAACTAAATGAAAATGCAGAACCCTTTAAAATAAAAATAGACATGTTTCAGAATCACCAGGGAAATGTTACTTATTCTCTGAGCATTCAGCTTCTGCTATCCCTAGTAGTGGGAACCTGCACTGTCATTCCAATTTCCTATAAACTTGGCAGGACTCTATGTCCATTTGGAATTGTAATAGCTGGGGTTTCAGTTTGGGGAGGAAGGAAGGAGTCAAAGCATTCCACCGAAGAGTCCTCCAGCTGAATCCCAAGAAGCCAAAGCTAAAATATCAGTATGCTCCCAAAGGAAAGAGATGGTTCCCTCTAATGAGTTTACCTGGTTAACATTCTATAACCAGTCCTGGCAGGTTGTCTTTGTTGGTATTTCTTGGGTAATGTTGTTTATTGCAGAAAATTCTGGTATCTATACTCAAGAGCCCTGAGAATGATTCTTTGGAGTATTTGTTTGCAACTGTAAAGAGATTTTTCAAGAGACATTTGAACTGAAAGGTTCACGATACACACATACAAACACACACACACACATATATATATATATACACATAATGTATGTGTACATATATATGTTCATTCTTACTGTTCTTTCTGTTCACTCCCCACTCCTGCATGCTATGGCAACTGCAAGGAAGACCAACTCACCCTCAACCACCCCCAAGCTCTAATCCCCTACTGTCACAGTCAGACAAAGGAGCTGAATCCTATTATGGATGGAATAACCCTCCACAGGGCAGGAGGCAAGAGATGCCTCTAATAAGCTTTGAAGTGGCCCAGGTGAGGGAGGCTTGCTGTGAAGAGTGGAAAAGGCTAAGACTGGCTGAATGTACATCAAGCCCTGTGCCTGTGGCTCCTACTTCCCTCTCTCCCACTTTTGGTTCCAAGTAAGTGATTCGTGTGCAAACAGTTACATTCCACAAACAAGCCATTTCCTTTTCCTTGGGGGAAGGCGACTGAGAAGAGAGGGAAGAAGAAACACCTCTTTAGAAAACCAGGATTTTGTTAAAGGCCTTCATCTGAGGACTCCACATATTACAAATTACTTACATCCCCTATCAAAGACATATGCTTCTTTCCTTGGTAACATTATAGAAGAACTTTAAAAACTCTCCTTTAAAATTATTTGGCTCCAAGGAGCCGATGTCTAAACAATGACTGGGAAATGAAAAAATCTAACACACAAATTGTTTTCAAATGAAATAGTTTTTAATGAGTACCACTAAACTTGAGAACTTAGTTGACATGATGTTAGCTATTGTAAGCATTTCATTAGACATGTACTAATTTAAGTTTGTGGGTTTCTTTTCATATGCTGAAAAACAGATTTCTATTTTTCTGTCTACATATATCATATATATGACTATAGACATATCTGGAACATATTTTTTCATGGTTTTAAATTATATTGCCAGGGGTCCTTAAAACCCGGTGGGCTCTGAGCCCAGGGCACATGGAGTCTAATAGATACAACAGACCGGGAGGTAAACAGTCTTCTCCAAAACCAAGCAAAAGCAGTAACGTAAAAAGTTATTGCAAATCCAGGTCAGTGAATGAATTAACATGGCCAGAAAGCCAGTTCTGCAGTGATGACTTTGCCAACCCAGAGGCTACTAACAGCCTGGACTATACACCCACTCCCCTCGAGGCTCGCCATAGGAAGCAATAATCCCACCACAGAGGTTTCTATTTCAGACCCACTCTCAAGTCCCTTGGGTTTCTCCTCCAGGCTGTCCTTCCTAAACCACTTGAATCTCATTTCTCCTGCAGCTGATTTCTTTTTTCAAGATGTTAACAATTTCTGTGGAACCATCTGGATGTTATTAAGAAAGTGTCCCGGGTCCTCTGAGGCAGCTGGCTGTGGCCTCTTGCCTTGTTTCCTGTGTCCTGGATGTCTAAGTTGACTTCCATAAGAAATTTGGAATATTAGCTTAAAAAAAGAAACAGTCAATATTTTTCAGGCGTTGAGCTCTTGCAGCTTAATTTCCCCGGTTGGGACTTTGCATTTTGAGTTCTCATTGTTGGCCCTTGCTCTGGGAAGGAAGAAGCACGTCTGTTTTAAAAACAGAAGGCCCTGGTGGTCAGGAGTGAACCAGAAATGCAGTCTTCTCTGCCCTCCCCACTTAGTCTCATAAAACTTTCCTTATGCTATTGCTGCACTGCCATTTCCACACCCTCAATGCTGTTTCAAACTGGGACCCCCATCTCTACCCAAAGGCAAACTCTCATTTGTCCTGTCATATCAAATTCAGGCATTCATAAGCAGTGAATGACAGCACAGAGAGAATAAATAATAAAAAGACGGTGGGCAGATAACAATTCCTTGCTTTAGAGGAGTAAAGTAGATAGCAAGAAGGTACACCAAAGAGCTATCCTTTTTTAACCACCAGTCAAGAACCCCGGGCCAGAACCAGAAAGCTCCAAGGATCAGTTTTACCATTCTGTCAGCAAATGGGGTAGGGGCATTGAATCACCTTGCTTCCTGTTAATTACTCTAATTCAACAGCCAAGTTTTGGTTGCTGGTCTAGATCATTTGCCTTCCCAGGGAAAGGTGCTCATGACCACTTCTTACATCCTTTTTATTCTTAAGCCTTCACCTCCAACCAACTTGCACCAGTCTTCTGAGTTCACAGATATATAACACTAGTTCTTTGGAAGATATCAAAACTGCCTGTCCCCCTCCCCAAAGCTGTTAGGTCAGACAAGGTCAGTGTACCCCCGTACCTATGGAGTACAAGCACAGATTGACTTTTCAAAAGACAAATAGTCTCGCCATCTGCCTCTGATGCTGGTGGGACCCCAGAAGTTTTGAAGGAGGCAAACAATTTACTTTCCACTGAGAATTCACTCAGAAAGGAAAGGGGTTGGCAGGGAATTGTGGCTCAACATTTTTAATTTTCCTGTCACCACTGTTAGGAATCTAGCATCCCACCCATCTGGTATGTAACAGATTTTATTAAATGATTTCCCTACCCTACAAAATTTTTATTTATAAAAGACTCAAGCTATAAAAAGAATAAAATGAACTTCTGTACATCTCTACCCAGATCAACAATTGCTAAATTACCATACTTGCTTTCTTCCAAAACTTTTTCCCCATCCACTTGAAAGTAAAGAGCAAATAGTGTGACATTTTGTCTTTAAATACAACACTCTTAAACACATTGCTAACTATTTCCTATACGGTAGAAAATAATTGCAGAGTGCCACAATACCATCACTACATTCAAGCATTTTAACATTGAAAAAGTTTTATCTGGTAGTTCATATTTAAATTTCCATAGTTTTCCCAATCAACGTCTTATAGAACTCTTTATTGAAATATAATCCATGTTGCACAAAATTCACTTTCTTAAAAGCTTACTGTAGGGTACATAGGAAATTCCCTCTACCCCTCTGGATTATTCTTGGGCTGGTCAAGGAATCAATTAATATCAGACAGATTAGTAGGCAAAAAAAAAAAAAAGAATTTAATTACATTATGTACGGAAAATTCACATGGATTTAGAATCTACAGTCAATGAGACAAAATGAGAATATATATCCTGAGCTAAGACATGGAATGGGGATCTGGGGCTTCAAAGAGATTGGAGGGTGACTCTTATGGTAAGGAGAAGGGGACTCATGATGAAGACAAGCTGCTTTGTAACTATACTTTTGCCCTGCCAGACAAATAGAAAGGTTCTTTCTGGTAAAAATACTAATTTCAGTAATACTGTCATTTTTTTTCTTTAATTTTTAAAAGACTAGGTCTCACTATGTTGCCTAGGGTTGTCTCAAACCTACAGACTCAAGTGATCCCCAGCCTCAGCCTCCCAGGTAACTGGGATTACAGGAGCATGCCACCACACCCAGCTAATAACTCCAATTTTTATTCATTTAGATAGTTAAAAGAATGGTAAAAATTTCTCCTGAGCCTGAAGAACCTCAACTGACCTTAGTTTGAAATCATCCATATGTCAAAGTGACACATCTTAGGAAGGCCTATTCTGGACATTTTGGGGAAGTCTATCCTTCAGTACAATCTATATTTTTCATAAGGTCACAAGGTTGAACAATCATCACTACTACCTAATTTCAGAGCATTATCATAATCCCTTCTTCCCCACAAAGAAATCTAGTAATTCACTATCAGTCACTCCCATCTATGCTCCCCTCCCCCTCTCCAGCCCCAGGCAAACACTAGTTTTTCTATCCCTATGAATTTGCCTTTTTTTGACAGTTCATAGAAATGGGCCTTTTCTATGTGACCTTTGTGTCTGGCTTCTTTTTCTTTCCCTTACCATACTGGTTTTGGTTTTTGGTTTTTGTGTGTGTGTGTGACTAGGTCTCGCTATTTTTGCCTGTGGAACTGCAGGCTCACGTTGCCTGGAGTACCATGGACTCAAGCGATCCCCAGCCTCAGTTTCCCAGGTAGCTGGGATTACAGATCACACCACCATGCCCAGCTATTTTTGGGGGACTACGTCTCGCTACTCAAACCGCAATCCCTGGCCCCTGCCGGGCTTCCAAAGCTGCCACCTATGGGCATGCGCCACCATGCCCGGCCCCTTACCATACTGTTCTTTATGTTGTAACATGTATCAGTTGTCATTCCCTTTTCTAGTTGAATTACACATTTACTATATTGGACATATCATATTTTGTTTATCCATTCATGAACTAATGGATTTCAGGCTGTTTCATATCTTTCAGAAGCCAATCAAGGACTATGTGTTGTTTTTAACTGCTTTGGCTTTAGTTTCATTTAAAGTTCTACAGCAACTCTAGAACATTAATCTAGATTCTAGAACAGTCTTTACTTTTCTTCATCTTTTACAACACATTTTTTTAAACCACAGGTTGGAGGTCTTGGGTAATGTCCTTCTGGATTTGTCTGGTTGCTTCCCATTATTTGACTCAGGTTAAACAATCTGGTTAATAGTACAAGATGGCCAGGTTGAATACTTCCTGATGCAACACATCAGAAGTACATCATGTACTTTTGTCTCATAATTATTTTGTCTCATAGCCTGTCTGATAATTAGTGATGCTAAATTTAGTCATTGTTTAGAAGGTATTTACTTTATCTCCCTACAGGAAAAACATTTTCCTCTTTGTATAATATTAAAATATGTAATTATTAATACAAGTAACCTGTAAGGCTATGGGAACCCTATTTCCCAACAACCTTTCACAAAAGGTTTTAGCATACAATAATGATCCTTGCCTGACACCATTATTACAATGGTGTTACAAACTAGTAATTTTCTGACTTTCCTAGCTCTATAATTCCTTCCATATAAACTGGCATTCTGTCAAAAAGAGAAAGTTTTCCCTGTTTCTGTCCCATCTTTTTAGTCAATACTCTGAACTCATGAATTTTTTTAACTCAATATGTCATAATCAACACCACAATCATTTTTTCTGATGCTCAAACTGTCCCAAATTTGAGAAGTGGGAGTCAGCTTAGGCCAGCTCATCTCTCTTTATGCCATGTCCCCATCAATCTTTAAGCACTTTGTGGCACAATAAAAAGTTCCAGATTCACCTTGTACTTTCCCTCCTCTAGACCTTAAATTTACATTTGTCCAAAAAGATAGCTGACTTCTTTTACTAAGAAATGGTGTTCAGAAACCAAGATTCGAGTATTAGCTATGCCCACTGATGTCAGATTATTGCAAATGCTGTACCTGAGTGACTCAGCATTATTTAAATCTTCTACATATAACATCTCTTGTGAATTTTACCTTAGTTTCAATTAATTGGTAGTACTATTTGCATATTCAGTGGGTCCTAAATACTATAGTAGAAGAGCTGTCATTTGTGTCAGTACTTATTACATGCTCAAAAAGCTCTGTACTTGTTTTACAAACAGTACTTCATTCAATCTTTATAACAACTCAGTGATGTAGTCACGATTACCTACTCTTAATTAACACCGAGGTAAGTGAGGTAGACAGAGATTAAGTAATCTGGTCAAGGTCACATATTGGTCAGTGGCAGATCATTGGTCAGGGCTAGATCTCACGAAAGCCTGACTTCAGGTGACTCCATGTCAGGAAAAATCACCATATGCCTTCAAGCCTGCAATCCCCTCTTGGGTACATTAGATCACGTTTGTGTAGTGGGTGTGGTCTCTGTAAACCCATTTCTGAAACACAGCCTATTGTCAGGAGAGGTGCATAAAACATACCAAAGGATGGGTCAGTCCCTTCACCTTCTTAGGTCTTTGTTATGTTATCTGTAAAAGCGGAATGATACATCTCTTGAGTACCATATAAGGTTGCCGTGGAGATCAAAGGTAGTATGTAAGCTGAAGCTTTTCCAAGAATTATACAGCACCCTCCACTACAAATCTAACTGAGCATAGGAATCATCCTGGGAGGAACAATGACTGCTGAATTTAAAGTCCAGATTGCTGGCTCTGCTCCAAGAGATTCTGACTTAGTGGCCTGGTGTGGGGAACCCAGGTTTCTGAATTCTAACATATTCAGTGGTACTGATACAGGTAGCTCACAGACCACACTTAGAAAGATTCTTATTTAATTAACATAAAGGTGATGAGAAAAGTGATGGTGAACCCATACTGAGAAAACACTTCCAAGTCTTTTCACACCCATTCCTGCATCTGATCACTTCTGCTTCCTTCTTTCAGTCTCTCTCATCAGTTCACCTATTCTCCTACTCAACCTTATATTCTCCTCAAATGTCACTTCTCCAGGTTAGCATTCCTTGACCCTAGGACACAGTCAGTTCCTTTTATTACCTGCATTCATCACATCCTTTGATTTGTCATAGCGCACATCACCCTGATAATCTGCAACTTCCATTTGTAATTAGATACTTAACATCTGTCTCTCTTGATAAAATGCAAGCCTCAGAGGGCAGTAACCAGGACCTTCTCAATGCCCAACACAGTGTCTGGCACACAGTGGGCCATCAGTACATGCCTGTTTTTCACACAAAAGAAGGAATAAAAAGGAATACTAACTTTATTACTAAATAAAGATTGGACAGAATACAGAATTCATAAATAATGAATATGGAATAAAGTTCATTAGCAACATGAATTATTGGATAGCAACTTCCTGTTCTCATCATCTTTCTGAGATCCTTGGAAAGACAGTTTTCATAGAGGAAATTGCACTTTTAATGACAAATTTGGGGACAATCTGCTCAGAATAGGCAGGAATTCATAATGAAATTATGGCCCTCTGCTCCGGTCTCCCCTCCCACTTCCTTCCCCTCCTGGCTTCACTTGTCATCTCTCACTAAGCAGCAGCATCCCCTCCTTCCTGCCTCCTGCCAGCTCTAACCGGGTGTGCAGGGGAACTGTCCTCCCAGGGAGGGAGGGTGTTTCCCTCAGGCCATCATTAATTGTGTGTGTTCCTCAAGTTATGTGTATTTTCATTTGTGCATTTATCTCCATCCTGAATGGGGCCAGTAAAACTCCTTTATGATTTAGCCTCAAGCCAAATAAGCATTGAATTTCACAACCAGAGTTTATGTTCATGTATTTATGGCAAGGTGGGAGGCAGGGTTGTTTTGCTTTAAATATTTATTTCTCCAAAGTGGTTGCTGACTCTGTCTGGAAAAGCTGAAAGAATACAAGTGAAGGGGTGAGAACAGGAACCGGTTCTACCAAGTGATAGGGTTTGGGATATACAACCCCAAAATATGGGGCCTTGTTATATGGCATCTTGGCATACTACTTTAAGTTGAAGGTGTTTGAAAATAACAACAAAGGTCTCTGACCATTCCCCAACCTTCTCTCCTGAAACTGGCAAAGATAGTCATGTAAAAAATGTCTTCAAACCTGAGGAAAGGAGCATCCTTATCTTCAACAATGGGAGAATGGGAAAAATCGAAACAGGCAGACCTTATTCAATTTCCCAGTTAGCTAAGCTTGTTCTTGTTCTACCATTCTTTTCTACCACTACCACTCCTCAACAAAAACATAAACATAGGTTTGATCCTCAACAAAAACATAAACATAGGTTTGACCATTTCTTTATACCTGCTCTTCCTTAAGAAGTTTCCCCATCACAGAAAACTGAGATGAAAGACATTTATATGGTTTTTTCCTGCTAATCTGTCAGTTTCATTTTTAGACCAGGTCAGAGACCCTAAGAGGGTAGAGGAAAATATGTTTCCTCCCCTATACAATGTTTCTAGAACTTTATAGTAACCCTTAGTTAGAAGTAACAACACAGTACTAAGTGGGGAAGCCCGGAAACTGAATTTATAACAGATCCATGAGGACCCAGTTTCTAGCACTGTAGGGAGAAGAAAAACAAAGACACCAAGCATATTCAAATCTTCAATATTAACTAGATATCCTATAATAGTTTAAGGGCATCCTAGTGATGGATAACTGCTAGAACACTGGTAAGTAAACATAATGATCTGGTCCATCGTTATTTTTTCAGGAAATTCTGTTTAATTTTAGCAATGCTCTGAACTTAGACCTGATGAAGGCCAGTGGTGACCAGCACTAGGGGTGGGTGTTCAAACAATCAACTGCTTTGTCAAAAGCATGATGGTACAGTGGCTCACTGAGTTTACAGTGATACTCCATCATTACTAGCTGAGGAATATAGACACAATACTTCCTTTATGTGCCTCAGTTTTTTCAAATTTAAGAGAGGGATAGGGATAACAATATATACTGGGGATAACAATAGACACTTCATAGAATTTTTCTGAAGCCTAAATGAAAAACGTGTGTTCATAGTTAGCACAAAGTCCGGCACAGAGTGAATATGAGCATCTATTCAGTATCTGAATTCAAAGAGGTTCTCAGTTTTAAGTGCAGGATGTGACAGATCTCCTCTAACCAGAAAAAGCCTACTATTCTGAAAGAGAACCTACTATTCACAAGACAAACTTGGAGAATCCATGCTTGGGAATGGCTACAGAGAAGGCTCAGGTATCCAGAGCCTGGAATCATGGTATGTGTTACAGTCAATGCCTAGCTGCAGCAAGCCCAGAGTCATTCCAGGGCACTTCCTTAGTGGGTCCCTCACTGTATGGAGTTAAGCCTGGAAGTTACCAGAGAAACTGTAAACTACCTAATATTCTTCCATAAATTTTCACTTCTACTTTGGCTAACCAGAGTGGGTTCTAGGGTTGGCGACTAAGAACTTCTTCAAGGCTCATGTTCATTGGGTTTGTCAAACACCAAGGCAATGAACTAAAACAAACAAACAAACAAACAAACCAAATTGAGTCAAAGCTCTTTGATTTAATGGAAAGTCCAGTGTAATGATTAGTATAAGAATAGAAAATGGAGTATTAACATGGATGGGGAAATCCCTTCATTAAGATTTTCATCTTCATGGCACTTGTTCTACCTTTCTCTTCTACTTTTTTTTAAATTCATTTTATCGATTTGTCACAATTGTGCATTAATTGATCCCTCCTCCTCCCTCCATATACCCCTCTGTATCCCCCCTCCAGTCACTCCATCTTCCATTTTTCTGCAATTTGTTGGTTGGTTAAGTTGATGTTCAGTTGTTGGTTGTTTGGCCTGTTGTTCTCTTCCGATATCTGGTGTGTGTGTGTGTGTGTGTGTGTGTGTGTGTGTGTGTGTTTTTACCCCGGGGCTTTCC